>BMAO01034062.1:0-23908 GCA_019973975.1 Trichonephila clavata
AGTCAGTTTTCGGAACACTCTCTTGTCTAAAAATTATTTTAACATACTGTCACAATTTGAATACAAAATATCGTATGGTGATATGAATATCAATATTTATAATATTTCGAATTGTATCGATATTGTTATTGTACCAATATCAATACAAATTATAAACAGAAAAAACAATACTAAAATGTAGTAGTAAAAATTATTAGAGATAATAGTATTTAAAAATACACTTACTTCGAAAAGTTAAGCACAAAGATGTAAAATGCAAAAAAAAAAAAAAAAAAATTAACAAATATGCTTTGATTGACACAAAATTTGGCAGTAAAGTAGCATATATATTTATACATAAAACAAAATCAATAATAATATACAGAAATGAAAACAATATTAAATTTTTAAAGTTATCAGATAATGTCATACTGGAGACTTAAACAGAATTATGTATAAAGTGAAAATAAACAGCATAAAATGAAAAAAGGACATTAATAGGGTATGTGATCCCCCTCATCTGTGCAAAGTTTACACCTTCTGACCATGCTTTCAATTAGGTGTCAACCACCGAGAATTAAGCAATCGCCATTCTTCTTGTAGAGCAGTTTCCAGCTCAATAAGAGTGGCTGGAGGTGGGAAACGTGAAGATACAGCACGGCCGAGAGCATCCCAAAGATTTTCAATGGGATTAAGGGTCGCGAATATGCTGGCCACGCCATACGCGCAATCCCTTCACTCTCCAGGTAGTCATCGACGATGTCAGCTCTATGGGGACGTACGTTATCGTCCATTAAAACAAAAGTAGGGCCAACTGCTGCAGCGTACAATCTCACAAAGGGTTCTAGGACTTCATCTCGATACCGGACAGCCGTCACAGAACCCCGTTTAAAGATACAGGTCGGTGCGGTATCCTAATGAAATCCCTGCCTACACCATAATGCTTCCGCCTCGAATGCGTGATGTTCGGTGATGTTTTGGGCTGATTGCGTGTTCCTTGTTTACGCCATACCTTATACGCTTGTCATCTGGCTCCAGAGCAAATCTTGACTCATCAGTAAACATGACATTGCCCAGTCAGACACAGTCCAATTGCTATTTCGGCACCCTTTAATCGTGCCCCTCTTGATTGGACGGATAGAGGAACACAAACTCGAGGTACCCGGGCATACAGTCCATTCATATGTAATCTTCGGCGTACAGTAGCTGCAGATATAGCCTTACCAATGGACGCTGTAACCATAGATGTCACACGTGTGGAGGTCGCTCTGCGATTCGCTTGGCTACAATAGCAATATATCGATCTTCCGCGGGGTTGTAACCCTTGGGCGACCACCTACGGGCCTTCGGACAACTGTCTGTGTGGTTTGGAATTGTTTCCATAAACGTGAAATTACAGAATGATGAACGCCGAAGAAAAGAGCAACATCTGTGATCGACTGTCCTGCTTCAATGCGCCCCACAGCATGCCAGTGCTCAGAATCTTCCATTCGTTTTCTGGAAGTCATAGAAACACGTATGTCTTAAAACAAATTGTACGAAAGTTTTAAACACCTTCTATCAGCACTTACAATCAACTTCTGTAACCCTTCATAAAGCTGGCTCTTATAAGACTGCCCTTTTTGCATATTTCTTGACATGAAAGCACGATTGGCTGCTACCTAACATATTTGCATACTTCCATCTACCTCTGCAGCGAATTGCATCCTCTTCAATTCTGAAGGGCTTTCGGAAGTTAGCATTTTCCTCTCCGTGCTTATCTTTTGGAAGTGAGTGTATTTATACACTCTATTTTTTTATATACTCTGTAATAAGACAAAGTCCGCTCGTGCGTAGAGACTCACGCCTGTTAAATATATCCGGTTCAAAGCCCTTAAATTCGGAATGAATGTTTTTAGTACCTTCTCAGGTGTCGATTTTATCATTTGTCCTTTGTCAAAGAGATATATATTGTGAGGTAAGTTATAGCTACTTCCCAAATGGACCTTTGATTTAGCAAAATATTAACACAAAATCATTCCAGAAACAAAAAGCATAATGTACGCGCGGGTTTTTTCTTAACTACGGGCTAAATTCAAACTGAAATAGTAAAACTGCTATAGTTTAACTATCGATATTATTTTCGATAATATTGGCTGGATGATAGGTTGTCTGTATTTCTCTCTAATAGTATTGCCAATTCGATTTAATTGAGTAAGGGGATTGATAGTCGAACTGTTATTGTTTCAGAAAAACTAATGTTTGGTCACTTTAGAGAATTTCATCGTGTGTTATAATATATAACGAAATTCTGGAGGTAATTTTTATCTCATAACTCCCCAATATAAGATTATTAATATTTTAAAAAATTAATGTTATCATCCTTTTACTGTTTATAAGGTAAAAATTTCCACCAGAATTTTATTATTTAGTAAGACATAAATTTTTTGATGAATAAATATCTAAGTTTGTTAAAATATATAGTACAATTTTTACGTCTTAAGGAAAAAAATTTATTTCAACAATAAAATACATAATGTTTTGTTTTGAATGTCGAGAATTAATCGGTGAATTATTTTCGAAAACAAATAATCGTAATATATAATCTACGATAAACAAATAACAAAAATTGAATGGGTTATCGTTTTTTAAATTAAAAACAACTTGAAGCAATATTTCTGAAACTTCCAGTATTTGCAATCACAATTTTTATCGCGCCCCCCCCATACAATAACATTGTATTGAATATAATAATAACGTACTTTGACGCTAAAACTACTATATGACCCCTTACTTATATATCGAACAAATTAGCGAGATAAGTATTAAATTTTGTATATGTTAATTTCAAGCAAAATATATTTTTAATTACTTTAAATATTAATTTAAAAAATTTTTTTTCGACTTTTTGATATGCGATGCATCAAGAAGTTCGAACAGGACTTGTTGGAAAAAGATCATACCTGCCCTGCCTTCCAAAGTACTGAGCAAAAGGTTCCAGGCTTGTCAGAAGACTTCTGGTCGTAATTTCGAACACCTTTTGTAGTAAAACCTCTCAATAAAATATTTTCTGTCTAATTAATGTGTTTCTGTTTCTGCAAGTTTGCCGGTCTCGTAAGTAAATATTAACGGCGCACTGTTCAGTTAAGCGAGGGCTTTTGGTTACAGATCTCGTAATTTTGAACCCTGGTCATGGGACGAGGACGACACCTGAGCTGGTCCCCCTCTCCTAACTACCACACTACACCAACGGGAGGACGTTTGAAATCTCGATGGATTTAACATGCATCGTTCCCCTACACGGCGGGTCTTCAGTGGTATTGGGCTCGAACTCATGACACGCCAGCCATGATCCGAAACCTTGACCACAGGACTTCCGCGGCCACAGGTCTCGTAGTGAATCCCCCAATTTATGTCTTCAAACTCATAACTAAATTTATCTCCTTTTTATATATTTGATTACAAATAATTTTCGAAAAATTCTAACTTCAAAAACATTATTGCTTTCTGAAACCAAATTTATTTGAGAATTAGTAAAAATATTGGAACAATTTACATAGACAAATTCATCATTATAAATGCCTCTATGGGCATCTACTCCTTTAAATCACCTTCAATTCACTTTCTTCTATGCATACTTGAGTTCTTCAACATTTATGAACCGGGCAAGTTCTCTTTTTGTTTATTAATGAAATACTTTGAAGTTGCACTAGAACTATTGGCAATAGATCTCGTAATTTTTATCCTCATTCAGGTGAAGAGGTGGAAAACTTCTCAAACTTCTGGACCACGCCTACGTGAGGGCTTTGAACTTTCAACAATTTAACGTGCATCATACCTCTACACAGAGGCTCTTTAGGGGTAAATGGACTTGAATTCATGACTACGCAGAAATACTTTGACCACGAGTTGAAGACCCTGACCATTCAGTTTCAGTGGCAGCATTCAATGGACAAGAGATACACAGCTTCAGTAAAAATGACAAAGAAAAAAAAATATATCATGTTTTATGACGATTAAACTGCTTAAGGTTAAATGAAAATGCAGATAGAAATGAATTTAATGTGCTTTTTGCCGAAAAATACGGTATTTTCCCCTGGATTTTTAAACAACCCTTTTTTGTCCTTATTATTTTTGCATGTATTAATTATAGTCCACATGGACCACTATTAGAGATAAAAATTCTTGTCTAGTTTCTTGTACCATTTCTTGTTAAAAATATTTCAATCACCCATTTTCAATTAAAAACGACACCTTAGTTATTCAGTAGGATATTTCAATATTTGTTCGAAAAACTAATTTCTTAAATTACACAACAGAAATCGAAGTCTTCGATTAAAGTATATCTGGGATAAATACTAAAAAAAAATTGAAGACATCACTTCTTGTGGTTTAGGGATGTAAATGATGGCAATGTTATAATTCCTAAATTCTTAATTCCATTGGTCAGTAAGACGATCACATCCATTATATGATTCCAATAATTTGGTCCATCTTCTACACATTTTGATTTTTTCCCTCAGACAACACAGAAGACATGTAAACCACAAAGAACATTACATAACCTATTCTACAAGCTAAAAAAAAGTTGTAATTCTCAGATGACTTGCAGCGCCATCTATTCATTTTACATTTAATTTACAACATACTACAAAGATAACTCCAGTAACAATATGCAATAAAAATCCCAATATAGTATTGAGCGATTTATGATTTTTAAAAATAATGACTCCAAATAATATTCATGATGGTCTGTTAAAAATATGATATTAAAGTGAAAGATACAGACTAACTTGAAATAAAATCTCACAAAAATTATTGCTCATTGTATAAAGTATTTTAAAATAATACTCAAGCTCTGTTTTAACACCATCTTTCCTAGGAAGCTAATAAAAAAATAAGTCGCCAGTAATTTGGAATAATGCTGTTAACAAAGATTTTAAATTCAAATGCATTGAAGATCCTCTCAATAATTTTCTTGAATAAATTTTTTATTGAAGTTGTTATTTGATAATATGGAATTTATAATTAGTTTAAACAGTGTTGATTGATAAAAAATATTTATGGTAATAAATTATTTCTCTAAAATATATCAAATTCGAAATATAATAGCAGGCATCTATTTTGGGCAAAGCATTTTTATTAAGATATAGATTTTAATAATTAAAATAAAATTCTGTAAACTGACGGCTTTAAAATGATTTTTGAAAGAAAAAAAAAATTCATCCAATGGAGTGTCAGTGACATAATTGATGTTTCTGTTTTATATTAATCTATCAGCACTAGATGGCGCCATTACAAAAGTAGTTAAGATTGGGAGATAAATTGGATATATTTTAAAACATGAATATCTTACAATTTTTATAGGTGAACAGTTACTAATCATTAGAAAGTAATTTGTTAAACTGTACACATTTTAACTCGTTGTTAATTTTATGAAAGTTATATTTTATAGATAATAAAAAATAACTTTCTATGAACTCTCGTAGTTCTTTATTAATTAATAAAATTCACTGGTATATTTGTTTCTTCATTTAGAATTAGCTATATTTTAAAGATAATAAAAAATAACTTTCTATGAACTCTCGTAGTTTTTATTAATTAATAAAATTCACTCGTATCCTTGTTTTTTCATTTAGAATGATTCTGTTCAGTCCACCGATTCGTATTTTACCTGCGAATCTTAAGTTCATTTCTCTACAATGTTCATGTTAACATGCTAAGAATGGAAGTGAACTGTTTTTTTAAGTAAAATGGTAATTTTACATATATATACAGTCGCACGAGGAGAGTTGGAGGAGTTAAATGTTGTAATTAATGCCTTGAGAAGGAGATATAAAATGTCGCATCATCTCCTAATAACGCGTTTAATTTGGGTAACATCAAATCTGTGTGAATTTAGGATAAATTTGCCAGCTCACGAATTAAATTAATTACAACTTGCATTGTCTTCCCACTTTCATCAAGTTTAAAATGTTCTGTTTCTTTAAACAAGGATTTATTTTTGTTGCATTTCTAAAATGTATAGTTTCCGCATTAGTAGAACTAAAAGAATTATTTAATTCTTTTGTTTTTCAGGAGGGCTTTTGATTTTAGAACCCTGCAAATATGTGTACGAATTGATAAAATAAATGAATCAGACCTCCTGCATCTATTTTACAAACAGTAAATTCTGAAATCACTTAAGGTTTTGCAAATTTTTACTATGTTAATCAAATTTGAAGAGTGAATAATGAATCACTCTCATAATTTGTTGCAGTGGCGTAACATACACTCCCGCATCTTGGGGAGGGGGGCAAGGCTTTAGGGGGTCCAAAGCCTGACTGCCGCTAAGTACCAACCCTTTATAAAATCCAACTTGGGGGCCAAAACCTGACTTTGCAAGGGGGCCCAAATGTTCTCCGTTACGCCACTGATTTATTGGTTCCATCTGATTGTGTGTCTCAAATGTTCAAATTGTCTAAGGTCCAGGAACAGGATTCCCACTAAATTGGACAATTATTCTGACCTCAACATTACTAAGGCTATTTCTGTTACGAAACCGTAACAGTTATCATGATGAATGTAATTGACCGTTCCAAGAAGCAGAAGCACCCTCTAGCGACTCTTTATCTTCAGTACAGGTCAAGTGATGAAAGAATGCTGTCGCTATAAAAAACCGTCATATTCTTTGCCCATTATTTTTGTTGATGATGTGTGCTGTTTTAAGTTAATGCATAATTGTTTTACACTAAACGAGGCATCATTGAATCCCACCCGAACATATCACATTTGGTTTAATCTTTAGCGTCGACAAAACTAATTCGTATTTGAATTGCTAAGTTTCAGGGGTGAACAATCAGCTGTCCGCCAAAAACAGTCAGAAAACCCAATAGACAGAAAATGCTCTGTATAATGGGCTCAATTCATGTGACGTCATAGTCACATGATAATGATAACCACGTGTTTTAGCCAATCAGTTCAAAAAACTCATGCGACGTCATAGTCACACTATAAAAGCTATCTTGTGTCTCTAGCTAATCAGCTCACGCGCTTCGGTGTTGCCAACTTTTGCCCTTTGCATAAACTTTCTCTTAAAAAGTGCATAGGTATACAAAATGCAATTTATTAAAAAGATATGCATGAAATAAAAAATTTTTAGTTAAAAATATTTTTGAAGAATTTTTTTTCTTATAAAATTTAAACATTTTTTATCCAACTACGAAATTTGATATTTTATCTATGTTTTACAAACAGAACAAATACAATTAGTTTAATGTCTGTTTCGAATTCAATGGAGAACACGTGTTTGTCTTTATCATGTGACCTTCATGAATTGAGCCCATTGGGTCAACATATATTTGTGAGCTGTTTTTCTTGTATGAAGATCAACAAGAGGAAACATGGATAAAAATTGACTGACAAAAATGTGCAGGCTGTGATGAGAATTTCGGCAAGCAATCTCACCTCCTAACATCAAAAATTTTTTACAATAGTGTGGTTGGGTTCATTTGTCTCATTAAACTTGTAACCCCCCCCCCCTGTTTACTTTGAGACCGAGTGTAAGGGACGACTCGACACGATAATTTCCAATTATTTATTCAGCACATTAACCAACTAAAACACAAATCAATTGATCAGATTAAATAAGATGTTTCCAAGTAGAGAGCAGAGGTTTTGAGACGAGAGTCGCGTTCGAGAATACTTCTTATGAATTGATCTACTTTTAATGAATCAATGTTCTACTTAAGTATTTGATTTTACTACTGTAATTATATGACTAATAGTCACTTAAATCTCTTTAATAACTTAAGGTACCCGATTACCCTAAAATTGTGAATTTTGACAAAAAATTGACAATTTTTTTTTGTGATTTTATTTTATAGGCCATTTTATTAGCTTTATAAAAATACAAGTTTATCATTTTCCGTTCCCTAGAACAAAAACTACAAGCAGATGTCATTACTTTAAGCAAGATGCCACACATTAAAATGCATTTTACTCGAAATGTGATTTTTTGAATTAATCAAAACAAGATCAAGGCGATTGCTAAAAAAGTTTTTGAAAATTTTTCACTTAAATTTTTTGTGTAAGTTCTGTAATAATAGTAGAAGTGTTTTAACCTCAGATTTATCAATCACTGTTTTATCACAAAATTTACAGTCCCTGATGTGAATATAATCACTGTTTTTTTCAGCAATTTCATATAGTAACTGAGATAAAGTGCTCCAGTTTTTGTAAAAATGAAAATATCTCTTATCCTGAAGGTCATTTCGATAATGAACAGCATAGCAACACATCAGAATGGAAAAATTGAAAATTTGTTTATAAACCTTTGGTACAGAATGAACCGCGTTATATTATGTTAATTTTTTGTAAATTTTTACCCCTTTTTTCACATTTTAGTTATAATAATTTATTTTTCTCTTCTTAATTTTAGCATATTTTTCTTTAAATGAACTAAAAAATAAAAATTTTTCCAAAAAAATCCACATATTTCCATTTTTTTAAAAAAAAGTTGTGGCAACCATTCGAATACTTTAAATACCAAAACGCAATATAAATATGACTAATACCTGAACTGTAGATGGTCTTAATATCTTCTACAACATTCCAATCTCTAGGTAACTTCAATTAAATATCCATTTTTCTCTATATAACTATCCATCTCTTTCTCTCTTTCTATCTAACGACTTTCTATCTCTCTTTATCTATCTACCTCTCCAACTACTCCTAGCAAGCAAACCTGAACTATATATAATAGACTTAATCTGCATATCACGGTTTCTTCTTCAGAAAAGGGTTGTTGATATTCATAGCACAAAGACTTCCCAAGAAGGTTCGTGGAAGGACGCGTATAGATCCGTTACAAACTGATTCTAAAATTAAATGTGCTTGTGTGCAGCTATAGATATGAAATCAGCGCAATAAATCAATTGAATTAAACTACCACTATTTTATTTAATTTATTTTTATTGATTTTTGTGGTACATTTTACACCTTTTCTGAGCTACGAAGTTAACTAATAAATGCAATCCTTTTAAAAGAGTTACGGCCTTTTGTTACTTCCGCTTCAACAATGCGGCCCTTGAATCAAAATATAATTACCCACACATTCCTGGCTTGGTTAATTCTTATCAAAGAATATTATTCTAAACTCGGCCTATCGACTGTTACATACATGCAGGGACGTCTTAAGACTCTTTGAGACCCTGGGCCCAGAGAAATCTTAAGAGTTTTTGAGGCCCTGGGCCCTCAAGCAAAAGTAGGCCTTACCTAAGATCTTTAAAAGTAGACAGTGTAAAATACGCGTTTAAACAGTAATTAGAAACAAATAAATATGCACGACTCATATTCTCAAAACTCGAGGCACAAACCGTCTCGACCAATGGCCGTATTGCAACTAAATGAGTTGAATGATTGTTTATGGTCCATTAGGCCAAGGCAGAGGTTCCCAAACTTTTTTGTCTCATAGACCCCTTGCCATGTTTTTCGATATCGGGTAGACCCCTGCAGATCTAATATTGAGTTTTTGCACATTTATCAACTTAAATATCTCTTTTTGACAGCTGATACTATTACTTACTTTAAAAGAATTAAATTTATAATTGTAGTGAAGCATAGAGTTTAAAATTTAAGAAGCACATGTTAATGAATTGAATTAAAATTAAAATAAAACATAAAATAACTGTTACATAAAATAACTGAATAAAACAAGTGCTTTTAATGAGAGGGATGAATCTGGTGCTTTAATAACAAATTTTCAACATTTAATATATACAATCTAGTCAGATTTAACCCTAAATCTCCTTTGTTAGTAAGAGAGTGTCCAGTTTTTTTCTTTCTTTCTTTTTTTAGTTTTTGAGATTGGCAAACTTACTGAAACTACCACTCACTAGGAAAATCAATAAAAGTTTTTTCTCGCTATCCCATAATTTTTGACAAATAACAGGTTTTTTTAAAGTTAAAATTGCTGACATCCGTTTATTTTCGTTAGGGCCTATTCTGATCAGCTCCTATTTTAATATAATATATTTTTTCAATGTGACACTATATACTAATTCATTGTCTACTGTGGAATTACTATAAAAAAGCAATCTCATATCTAGCTTTAAAATCTGAGTATAAAAGTATTTAAATGTTTAATGTAGGTTAAAATTTCCTGACAGAAATTGTCTGTGACAAATTGAGAAAATTCGCGACGTCTAATATTATACTTCTTTAGCTTGATTCTGGAAAGAAATGTTGAAATTATCCTTGTCTTGATGAAATGTATGCTGTCACCTAGTAACCATAAATTAACCTCACTAAATTTAGTAAATA
This sequence comes from Trichonephila clavata, assembly GCA_019973975.1. Taxonomy (NCBI): domain Eukaryota; kingdom Metazoa; phylum Arthropoda; class Arachnida; order Araneae; family Nephilidae; genus Trichonephila; species Trichonephila clavata. Next base: position 10,261 of record BMAO01034062.1, read on the forward strand.
ATTCTGTTAAATAGGTAAAATCTAATTTCCACTAGATCAAATTTTTTTTTAAAGATTAAAGTCACGCTGTGGTTTAATGAGAACCACTATCATAGACCCCCATTCACATCTCATGGACCCCAAATTATTTTTTCGTTAGCGTGGACCCCTTATAGGTCGTCATAGACCCCTGGGGGTCTATATAGACCACTTTGGGAATCACTGGGCCAAGGCCTACACATAGACAACGGTCATCACATACTTTTATTAGTCGACATGATTTCCACTTTTATTAGTTGATATGCAGTTTGAAATTCCCTGTTTTTCGGAGAATATGTATGGGAATAATACTGGTATTTGACCATTAAAATTATCCCGACCATGATCTTATTAAAACAGAGTCGCGAACGAAACGAGGCCCCCTTCGAGGGAGAGGCCCTTGGCCCTTGCCCAGTTGGCTTATGTTTTAAGACATCCCTGCATATATATATATATATACATGGTAAAAAATTATTCTTGTTTTAAGAAATGAAGAAAAAATAACAATTGTTAGACATTTTCTTAATATTTAAGGACACGAAACCAGTATACTTTTGACAACCACATGCATCCATTAATTTTACAAAATTTTTCTGTCAGAAAAAGACTCAATTTGGGGTCCTATTCTTCAAAAATGAAAAGGAAACCACCTTCTCAGTCCATTCCCACAATTTTATTTCTTTGACCTCATATTCCCGATTTCACTGAAACCGAATAAAAAAACTGAGTCACCATGAAACAAACTTTCAAAATTTCACGACTCGTGATAAGGGTGAAAAATAGCTCATACATTTTCATTCTTCCCTAAATTTATTTCCAGTCACATAAAAGCAATTACTGTTGTTTTTCTGCTGCAAGACCCCGTTGTACCAGCACGGAATCTTCATTAAATTGACCGAACTACAGCATGCTGACAAGGATGAGGTAATATCAAAACCATCAATCATCTCTGTTTAAATTAGACTATTTTTATCTATACAAATACTGGATTTTCTTTCCTTATTCGTCCATTGTTACATTTATTTCTGAACACGTTTTCTTTTATGATCTTTGAATCAGTAGATTTTGGCATTGCTTTCATTTTTACGTAACTTACGTAAATTATCTGTGGACCCAAATTTTTCAAAAACCTCTTCGAGAAGTATTGTTATTCATCACTTATTCTTACTGTATTTTATCGCTTATTCGTTAAATCCTGGTCTTAACTCTTGTGTTAAATGAATACCAGTAGCCCACACAAAATTTTTTTAAGGGGGTGTCCATGGTCAAAAGACCCCCAATTCGTATCATACCTCAAGACAACACCAATTGATTCTTCTGATTTTGTCGATTTTATTAACAAAAAATAGATTATTGATTTAATAATTAGCATTAATTAATAAAATAAATTGTTCTTAATTAAATTTTACGTTATATATATGCAGGATTATCATCAATCGAAAAAAACTCATGGGATTGGGGGTGGAATCCGGACCCCTAGGACACCCCCTTATGTGAGCCAATGATGAATACTTATTTAAAATATTATTTCTTTAACATTTTTCGTTCTGTTTCTTAAAATTACAAGATTAATTGTTAAAATTTTAGGGAAATATATATTCAGTTAATGCAGTGGACTTCAAACTTTGTCGCCTCAAGAAACCCTTGAAGCTATTAAGTGTTTCCAGGGTACACCATACCCCCCAAAAAAGAACCCTTAGACATTTGCGTGACGGAGAATATTAGGGCCCTCCCCGGGCAAAGTCAGGTTTTGCCTTTATTATTTTATAAATTGGTTAAATACTTACTTGGTGTCAGCCAGGCTTTGCGCCCTGTAGAATCTTGGGCAGCCCGGGATGCGGGGTTGGGGGGTGTACGTTACTCCACTGCCCTTAGAGCCACGGTCCCCTTAAAAAGGCCCTTAGAACAACGGCGCCAACCAGTGGTCCGTGAAAAACATTTTATGATCCACAGAAAAATTAGGACATTATCAATATTTTTATGAAAATTTCAGTTTAAAAAATGACGAGTAATAAAACTTATCATGGAATTTGGATTAAACTTTTCTTAAAAATTTTAGCTACTATTATTTTAGCGAAATTTCTTCTGAATTTCTGGAATTTTTAGCTACTTTTGCATGCGTATCTAGCGACATTTGAAAGCGAAATTTAGCAACAATGGTAAATTGGCGGCATATCACTTCGGTTTGTTCATATTGCTTTGCATTGCCAGTTTGCTCTTGCTTTTCGTGAAATCGGATGAAAATGTAAGTAGAGATATAAATAAGTGATAATACAGTTATAGAGTAGTCCGTCATATAGTGGTAAATTGTATTAGTGGTCCACCATATAGTGGTCTATCATATTAGTGGTCTGTCAAATATAAAATTACTAGCTGTTACCCGCCCGCTTCGCTGGGTATTTCATGATGTTTTATAAATTTTACAGCTTATATATATGTATAATCTATTGATATCTAAGTCCAAGGATTAAGAATTCGATTGTGTTGAAAAATATACTTATACCATTAACTGTCACCTGTTGATAAAAAAAAGGGCAGAACTCATCTAATTTGTATTTTCTAAAAATCTCTAATATTGAAGTGTAGAATGATGTTTGCTCTTTCTTAACCAAAAACCAAGTGGATTCCCGCAAAGCCAAATTTCGGTGGATCTCTACTCCGTAAATTGAACATGCAAGCCAAATTTCAAGTCTAAATCTAACAGAAAAAAAACAAAAGTTTTACTATCAATATCCCCGTAATCAAGTTGAGAGCCGTTTTCCAAAATAACCGCTCTTAGCGGATTTCAATTCAAAAAAAGAAAAATGGAAACCAAATTTCATTATTATAGTCCATGTAGCTCGAAAAAAAAAAAAGAATTTTTTTGTCAATACGTCCCAATAACCCCCTGCAACCCACCAGAACTTGATTTGCTTAAAATTTATTCTTACTGGATCCCTATTCAACAAAAGAAACATGCTTCACAAATTTCAAGTATATGGGTCTAACAATTAAAAACAGGAATTTTTTTCTGTAACTCCTCTAGACCCCTCTCAAACATCTTTCGGGGTCAATTTTTATTTTACTCTTTATTAGAGGAACTCTATTTCATGAAAGGAACATGCCTACCAATTTTCAAGCAGGATGATCAAATAGTTTAAAATGGAAATATTTATCAATTACGCCTCTTAATCTCCCGAAATTAAACTTGGTAGTTCATATTCGCGAAACCCATTTTGTAGCGGTTCTCTACTTTACGAAAGGAATCTGCTTATCAAATTTCAAGACTGTACGTCTAATAGTTTAAAAATGGGGATAATTATCTATAACGCCACTTGAGCCCCCGCAACGCCACTTCTGGGTCTGTTTTCACAAAACCCATTTTGTAGGGGAATTGCACTCTATGAAAGGAATCTGCTTAGCAAAATTTGAAGACTGTGCGTCCAATTAATTAAAAATGCAAAAAAATTATCAATAACGCCCCTTGAACCCCGCAACATCACCTAGGGTCGATTTTCACAAAACACATTTTGCAGTGTATTTCTATCCTATGAGAGGAATCTGCTAACCAAATTTCAAGACTGTGAGTCTAATAGTTTAAAAAAAGAAATAATTATTTATATCTGCCCTTAACCCCCGCAACACCCCTTGTCGGTCAATTTTCTCCAAACCCGTTTTGTAGCGGATATTTACTCCATGAAAGAAACATTCCTACCAATTTTCAAGCAGGTAGATCAAATAGTTTAAAAACGAAAATATTTACCTCTTACGCCACTAATTCCCCTGCAACGCCACTTAGAGGTCTGTTTTCACAAAACCTTCTTATAGCTGATCTCTACTCTATGAAAGAAATCTCTTTATCAAATATAAAGACTGTGCGTCTAATAGTTTAAAAATGGAAATAATTATCTATAACGCCCTTAAGTCCCCTCAACGCCACTTGGGAGCAATTTTCACGAAACCAATTTTTAGCGTATCTCTACCCTATGAGAGGAATCCGCTTACTAAGTTTCAAGACTGTACGTCTAGTAACTTAAAAATAGGAATTTATAACGCCCCTTAAACCCCCGCCCCCGCAACACCCCTTGGGGGTCAATTTTCCCAAAATCCATTTTGTAGCGGATATTTACTCCAGGAAAAAACTTACCTACCTATTTTCAAGCAGGTAGGTGAAGTAGTTTAAAAACGGATATATTTATCTATTACGCCCCTTAATCCCCCTCAACGCCACTTAGAAGTCTGTTTTCACAAAACCCGTTTTGTAACTGATCATTATTCTACGAAAGGAATCTATATATATATATCAAATTTAAAGACAGTGCGTCAAATAGTTTAAAAATGGAAATAATTATCTATAACGCCCCAAGCCCCTGCAACGCCACTTGGGGGTCGATTTTCAGCAAACTCATTTTGTAGCGGATCTCTACTCTCTGAAAGGAATCCGCTTACCAATTTCATGATTGTACATCAAGTAGTTTAAACATGGAAACAATTATTATTAAAGCCCTTAACCCCCCGTAACGCCCCTTGCGTTTCGAATTTCGGAAAATCCTTTCTTAGCTGATGTCTACTTTATCAAAGAAACATGTCTACCAAATTTCAAGTCTGTAGGTTGAATAGTTCCAGAGATTTCGTGATTAGTCAGTCAGTCAGCCAGTCAGTGAGTGAGTCTCTTTTCTCCTTTATATATATAGATACATGTAGTAGTTCACGGAGTTCTAAAGGTTGGTGACCGCTGCCTTGGAAGAACATGTTTTAAAATAATATTTAAATTAGATCAACATGTTATATATAAAGGTACTATAAATAAGACAATTAAAAAATACTAAATAGTTTACTAAAAATGTTTAATAACATAATGCAATTTATTCATTAATTCGTGCACTTGGTGTCATCTACCATTGCATTCTGTTTAAAAACTAGGATATGAACTTGCATTTTTTTTACACAAACTATCGAAGTCTCGGTATAATGAAACTATTTGCAACCGCATTTCACATACTGCGTTATTTTGCTTTTGTTGTTGCAACATAAGTAAAAAAATATTTTTAACTTAAAAACGTTGTTCAGATTGACATTGAAATGTTTATAACTGTTCGAAGTTTCTACGTATTTTTCAAATTTTCAGCCTAAAATTTAGGATTTGTTCCTGTTTAAATTTAGACTTTAACGCAGAGTTTCTCAAACCGTGGAGAGCGCGCCCCTTGGGGGAGTGAGTATATCGAAAATAAAAGATCATTTTAAAAAGAAATAATAATATTTACTGAAAGGAAGGAAAACAAAATACATTCTGATATAATAAAAAATAAAATTCACATTTACAATGATTTAATATATTTTTGAATGTATCAGTACTGCTTAATTCACTTGATAATTAATTTATCAATATTCAGTTAAGGACAAGTTTAATAATTACTTGTGACTTCCATGGGCTTGTCATATACAAAATTTAATACTTATCTTGACACAGTTTGTACGGTTCATAATTATAATCGTATGGTAGTTTTAGCATCAAAGGACATTATTGAATTCAATACATTGTTAGTAATGTGAAAGGGGCGTGAAGAAAATTATGATTGAAAACTGGGTCACAAATGTTGAAAGTTTGAGAAGCACTGCTTTAACATCGAATCTGTCGATAAGCTGTTTCTTCTCCCTCCTTGGCAAGCCTTCTTATTCATCAATTTATACTTGAAGCTCGTGACTTTTACGAAATTTAAGATTTTAATTTATCCGCAAAATATTTATTTATATTTATTTTTACGAGCAAACCACCTTTAAGAATTCGATCTTTCATAAAAATTACAATTTTGGAGATTTGATTAAGGAATTAGTGATCACTTGCGGAACTCCTGTCAATTCTAGGGAACTCTATGGTACTACGGCTACGGAACCCAGATCGATGATCTCTGAATTAATGCATTTAAATATCATCAACTGATTAAGGTATCCGCCTGGTTGCGACAACTTTAAAAAAAATGGAGATATGGGGATTTTTTTGTTGTTTTTAAATTGGTTTAGTACATTTTATGAAAAATATGCTAAAATTAAGACAAGAAATAGAAATTATTATTACTAAAATGGGGAAAAATGGGTAAAAATTGACAAAATATAACATCATGGCCCATTCTATACCAAAAGTGTATGAACAAATCTTCAATTCTGATGCGTTGCTATATTATTCTATTTTGAAGTGAGCTTCAGGATAAGAGACATTTTAAGTTTTACAAAAACTAGAGCACTTTATCTTAGTTATTATATGAAACTACTTAAAAAACAGTGATTATATTCTTATAAGACACTGTACATTTTGTAATAAAACAGTGATTGATAAATCTGAAGGTTAAAACACTTCTATTATTATACAAAACATACACCAAAAATTTCAGTTAATTATTTTTAAAACTTTTGAGCAATCGGCTGTCTCCGTTTGATCATTTTCGAAAAAACACATTTCGAGTAAAACGCATTTTAAAGTATGACATCTTGCTTAAAGTAATGACATCTGTTCTTACTAAAACACTTGTAGCTTTTGCTCTACTGAACGGAAAATAATAAATTTGGTATTTTTATAAAGCTAATAAAATGTCCTATAAAATAAAATCATAAAAAAAATTGTCAATTTTTTGGCAAAATTCACAATTTTAGGGTAGTCGGATACCTTAAAATAGTGTGTTTGTATACTTTAGTAATCGATTTAGTAACTTTAGTAATTTCAAAGATATATATTATTATTGCTTTATTTATTTTTTTATCTGTTATCCTAAGGCTCTTGAAGAAAAGATAGTTGAACAGTGACAATATCATAATAGAACTAGCCGTTACTCGCCCTCTAAAGTGGGTATTTCATGATGGTGTTTGACAATATATTGTTCTTCAGTTATTGATATCTAAGTAACAGCATGGAGTTTTCGACTGCAAAAAAAAAAAAAAACATCCTTACAGCCCTTGCTGTACAAAGGACACCTTTTGAATTTGTTTTTATCTCTTACGCCTTTGAAATCACTCTAAAAATCAATTACCACAAAATCCGTTCTTAGTTTGCGACGGTTCTATCCGCGACTTTATTAACACATTGTGGACTCTTCTGGGAAAAAATAAATTAATTCAATCAACCTTTGCCGACCAAGAAAGCGTGATTATGTAAATGAAGTATATTATATACATTCTGTTTTCGCGAGTTTGTGAGTTGACACGTTGGAGTTGGCAAGTAGGAGTTAGCGTAGAGTCTACGAATTAGTTTGTTAGTTGAAGATTGAAAGAGAGTGGAATTAGTGCGAGGTCTTGGAGGTGTCCGGGAAAGATATTACAGAGCGTGGATCCAACAGCATTGATCAAGCCTGATAAAGATCCCCTGAAAGTTTCCAGTGTAGGATCCGATGCATAAAAAGTACAGGTATTGTGAGCTTGATTAATTAGAAGTTAGCTTATTAGAGTGCGACGTAGTTATATTTGAGCGTATTTAAGTTGTCTTAGATTCAGATGAGGGTCCGTAGCAGTTTAGAATCTCACCTCCGCGCTCTACTATTTAATCACCTGCTTTAATTCGATTGTTATTGTGTCTGATTGATATTTGGCAACAGTAAATTAATTGGATTGAAATCATGTCTGTGGATCATTCAGTTTCTCCCACACACCTAGCCGGGTTAACAGGTAGACAAGGGGGTTCAGATGTAAGCAGGAATCGACCGCTATCACAAGTTGATCTCTACCAAACAAAAGAAACATGACGGCCGAATTTCAAGTCTGTAAATCAATAGTTACGGAAATCTCGCGATAAGTGATTGTGTAGCTCTTCGCTAATATCTATCTGTCAATATATGTACAGAAATACCCCGAACTTATGCGATAGGTGGGACTAAGTCGAATTCGCATAAGTTGGGGTATGGTTTTGCATATAAATTATTTTTAGTAGGGGCTGGATGTAAAACAAAATTATAATTTCGATAAAAGAATGTTTTATGAAATCTCAGATAACACAAAAACAAAATCTGAAACCGAAGTTATTTTGATGTAGAATGTTCTATAAAATCCAACAAAGTAGAGAGAATTTTTCTTTCAACCGCAAAATTTCCTCGTAGCAGCATGCTAATAATTCTTTTATTCCGCGTTTTGTTGAGAAAAAACGCTCTTCGTTGGAGTCTATATTTCCTAAAATTTGCAATCCTTCTTCAATTAAAAGGTGGTATTTTATTGTACTGGGTCTACAGAATCAAGTTCTTCAATGCTTTGCTCTTGCATTTCTAAGAGCTCATCAATTGTCAGCTCCTGATTGTGGGAGTCTTGAAATTCTTGAACGCCATCACTATCCACTTCTATATTTGTCTGAAAAGACAACAACTTTTCTTCAATTCCATTACTGTCTAGAGCTCAAACGTCCTTCCATTGGTGTGGTGAGGTAGTTTGGAGAGGGTGGTGCCATCTCAGGTGTCGTCCTCGTCACTTGACCATGGTTCAAAATTATGAGGTCCGTCGCCAAAAGCCCTCGTGTTGTTGAACAGTGCGACGTTAATATTCACCCACTCACTCAATTCCATAACTAATTTCATCAGGCTCTTGCATTAACATATAATTGAAGAACCTAATTTGCTAATAACAATTGTTTTTAAAGCATTCTATGTCCTTTTCTGTAAGAATCAAATACATAATTTGCATCTGTTCATGCATGCTTTTATTTTCTATAATTTTTTATGCTTTATTACGTTTTATGAATGCGTAAACTAAATTTTGTCTTTAATGTATCACATCATCGAAAAATTTCTTCAAATAAAAATATTTTGCCAAATGTCTTGATGTAAAGCCAATAGTGGAAACTGTTCCCGCAAAGGTTCAAACACAATTATAATAACGATTACAACATTTGGCGACATTTTTTGGCGATTTTTTTCGTCTGGTGAAATTGGTCAACAGTAATATACTTAAGTGCCCTACATTTTTACAACAAAGGTACAAACTGTTATTGTCAAAATAAAATACACAAATTGGTATGGCAAATAAATACTTTATTGAGATTTGGGGGGAAAAAAGAAAAGATATTTATGGACCATCGTGACCATTTCAGTTTCCACAATAACTGAGCAACTCTTGCATGGAACAGGATTTGTGGCAACATTCCTCTACTATGCCTCTGTGTTGTCGTCTATGGCGTCCAAAGAAAGACATGGCCACTGTGCTTTTTAGCATACCTTACAGAAAACAAATTATCGTTAACATTTCAATACTAAGAGATAAGTTTAACATATTTTTCCAAGATGAATTTAAAATGATTAAATACATTGTGTGATGAATAATACTAAAATATGGAATTTTTAATTTCTTAATTGCTTATTATGATTATTTTATTCCACAATATTATTAGAAATAGCTTACTAAATTATTTTTTTTTCTAAATTTACCACTCAAACATCAATAAATTTATCATGGTAAAACAACAGTCCTTTTTAGTACATTATTTGCAAACACACTAGGAAAATTGTTCATATTTTTGTACAAAATCTAATTATAAATAAAATTTAAGATAATTAATGATATAAAACATGGATGTCTCTTTCGATTGCTAATAAATCACAGGGGAAAAATAAAATCTCGAATTTATTTATATTTTTAATATTGATGCTATAAAAAATTAATTTATAAAATCTAGATTCTTTTACAAAAAGTATTTTCAGTTTCCCTTTGAATAATAACAGTAATAAGACAATAAAATTACTGGGCATTTTTTTCTGTGACAATGAAAAACGATTTGGAAAACCGTTATTAGAACAGACTTCTTATGAAATGAGCAAAATTAAATGAACAAATAAATTCAAACAATGAGTAAACACGTTTGGATAATTCACAAATATATTATTTTGTCTTGAGTTCTAATGCAACTACCGTTAATCATTAATTTGTTCATGTAAATATATAGTTCGCACACATCAAAACAAGCATCGAAAAATAAATATTAAAATAATCATGTCGTAAAACTGAATAGGTAAACAGAGCAGAACGTTTTTCAAGGCGATTAGAATAAGTAAATATTCTAATAATAAAGAGCATTAAATACATGACAGCTTATTGTAATAATCAATTAAGCGTGATAATAGTACATTTAAATTGGAGTACATGAAAAAGAAAATATTTGCATAAAAAGTTATAAATAAGCTTTCATGTTTATTAAATTCATTTTTCTATCAAAATAAACATTCATTTAATTAATTAAACATTAACATTTTACAATTCCATATTTAAATACTTAAGTATATAAAGCATTTAACTATGTGGCAATAATAAAGAAAAATTCTCGAAATATTAGAAGTAAATAATCGTCTGCTTTTAAAAGTTATTGCCATATGTTTATTTCTTTTTCTAAAAATAAATTATATGCTACAATTTAGAATAAATATTAACGGTTGTGTAACTTCAAATTAACTGAATGTAAGATTAATTTTTTAATGTTTAACTTTAAACGAAAATAAATTAAAGTAAAAAACAAATTAACCTTGTAGTTCTTTTTTTATTGTATTTGAATAAAAACAATTCTAACGTTTATAGAAAAAAAAGGAGAATTTACGAAAAATTTGATGATTCATATTAACTCGCGTAAATTAAATGAAAATCACGCAGACGATAATAGAATTTAATTTGTAATTTATGAAGATTTAAAAAAAGTGTTGAGAGGCCATTTCCATTTATATAAAACCAATGAAAGAAATCATCGTTTTTTTATTTAAAAGCTTACTATCTGCTTTTTTTACTTTCGATTAAGATGATATTCAAATAATCAGAATCGTGTTTTTGAATCTAAGGAAAATTTCAGTTTTTTTTTCGAAAGGAAAGATTTATTTTCCCGTGTATGTAATTAAAATAAATGAATTTTACAACGAATGCTTTAAAAATTTGTTCTCTGTTCTATTGCTTTTGAGTAATGCTTGCCTAATATTCTCTCAGATCACAAAAATTCGCATTGAACAAAATAAAACAAGTGTATTTTATCATTGAGAATGTTTTATAAGACATTCATCTTTTTCCAACTATTTGTTTACTTTTAACTCTATTTGCAGGCGTTTGAATCAAAAATGGTTTCTTAAAATTATTTTCAAAACACTTTTGAATCGACTAATGAATTCTCTCTTTAAAAATAAATGACGATAAATCTTTCATTCGCAATATAGCAGTTTGCATTATTAACTTACCTAGCGAAGGATCTCTTATATTTCTAGGTACATAGAAATTGCTGCCACATGCTAAAGATAAAGCCTCGGATAACTGAGCACCACACAGAACAGCTCTGGTGTGGCGGGAAATTGGCTCTGTAACAATAGCGCCAACTAAAAGAGCCAAAATGCTGCCATATTTAATCCACATAATTGAAAAGAGTTTTGTCTTCTTCCAAACGCCTGAAATATAAACAAATAAAACAGAAATTGAGAGGGAAAAAGGAATTCAAACTGTTGCCACTCATATTAATTTTGATATAAATAATATAAATGCAGAAATTTACATTTAGAACAAAAATAGTATAATATTAAATTTAAATTAAGACAATCTGATTTTTAAAGTAAGCAGTTTTTGCAACTCGGAGTTAAATTTTTTGTTTTCAAAATACAAGTAACTATTTGGAATGTAAGATAATTATTTTGTGAGATTGAAATTGGAAATTAAATGTTTTTTCTTGCTAATAAAAGGAACATATAAATTTAAAATGATCTTGGGACGAACCAAGAAAGCCTTTCTAATTGTTCGTATTAAAAATTTTGCTTTTTTTCGAATTTGAAAATAATGAGAGATATAAAAGAATGTTTGAAACAAGAATATTAATTTTTTTTCATGGAAAATTGCGGAGTTGTGTATGAAAACGAAATTAAATATTACAATATGCAATCTACAGTTTTACTTAATTTTAAATTCTTATTTTAATGCTGAATTTAGCCAAATTTTTCATTCAAAATTAATTTTACGAATTAATAAAAAATATATAATGATATTTTATTCTAAATCTAATATTAAACAACATTAAAACAGTTCAGTTTCTTTGTTTCAAAATTGATAAATAAAAATGTTCTGATAGAAAATAAAATTAAAAAAAAACTCTTTAAGAAATTAAAGAGTTTTGCAAAGAACAATTTTTAGCCACCAAAGGACTAAAACAGAAGTATCTTGTTGACTAAAATACAAATGAAATGTATGTGGGAAATTAAAATATGAATTCTAATTCACAGATTGATTAAATAAATTTAAGAAATTACCTACTTATTTATAATTGATCCAAATAGTTAAATGTAACTGTAAATTTTTCCAATGGATTAATTATTTTTATTAAATTAATAAAAAATAACTAGTCTTGTAAAATAATTTCTACTTTTACTAAAGGGAAAAAAAATTTATGCATATCTTTGAATTTAGTAAATCAAAATTATTGAGAATAACATCTAGGTATTATTTAAGTAAATAGATTAATAATTTAGAACTACAATAACATTAACTTCTAATTTCTACATGTGAAGATTATTTTATATTTGAAATTATTCTAAAGTATTTATAAATATATATGATTGCAAAATGAATGATTAACAGAGTGAAATAAATGTATTATGAAATTAATAGAAATAATTCAACACATTTTATGAAATTAAAATAAGGCAATATTTAAAAGTTATTAAGTTTTTCTGAGATAACTAAAAAGAAATCTAATGAACATACAATTAGCAACTAAAATTTTGTAGAACAATTTACATTTTTCAATACAAATTGGAAAAAAATCCAAATAAGATATATATTAAACATATGTTTAAAATTTAGATGTCTACAGAAAATACCTGAAAATGGTGAATATATGGTCTTTTATATTTTAATCAATTTTTGAACTAAACAAATGTTTAAACAAATAAAAAAGAGGAAAATATTTTACAATTATACGTGAAAATTTCATATATCTTTATCTTATATTTATATTTCAATACTTAGTGAAAAAATTTAGCATTAAAAATGTACATAGATTCAGAAATTTTGAAAAACATGTTGTTCACATTGTCAGAAAAGTTTTATTTAAAATAGTAAAGTTGACTAAAAGCCCATTTTTTAATCTTGTAAAATTAATAAATATAAGTTCTAAATAAAATTAATGCTTTAATGAGTAAAATACTTCATATTTCCTTCCTGGCTTAAAACCATCAATTTAATGTAACTAGAAACATTTTAAGTATTAAAGACTAATAAATATTTCAGAAACATCTTAATTCCAGAAATCACAAGTAATACTCACCACTCCTGAATTTGGATTCTGAATGCGAAAATTCTCCTGAAAGGATGATATTTAACCGTTTTTTCTGGTAAAAAAAAAACAACAAATCCAAAAAAAATCCACTCTAAACAAACCCAAATAATCTGCTCTATGAATTTCTGCGCAAGTGTTTGACTTAGACCTCCGGATCCCGAAATAAAAAAGACAGGAGAAATGGTCGCAGTAGTTTTTTCCTGACTGGACTTCTTCCGGATTCTTCCCGATTATTCTGACGTCAAAACAGGATTAGTTCCAAGGAGAAAGAAGTAAAGGATGCTTCTTTAGACCGGAGAAATAACAACTATCTTCAAAACAGACAGTTAAAAACTTTCTTTTTTGTCTGTAAAGTTTGAGACATCATGCTAAAAACTGCAGTAATGACCTAAA
>BMAO01034063.1:0-15691 GCA_019973975.1 Trichonephila clavata
TTTTTGCTCGTTCTCCTGAAGATAAATTCTTATTTATTTACTATAATATTAGAGATTAATAAAATTAATTGCAAGTCTGTGACTGGTTTGACATACCGTGGTATGTTATTGCTTTGTAGTGCAGTATAATGGCATTTGTATCAACACAAGACATTTATCATTTTAGTTTGCAGAATAGGTCTTTGCAATTTAATTATTTTGTGAGTATGAATACTGCGGTGAGAAAAAATATTTAATGAGAGTGTATAAAAAAAGCTAAAAATTTGTCATTAAATACAAAGAAGTCAATTTTTAAGTTAAGAGTAAAGGTTCTATTAAATATATTCCTCGTTCTCAAGCTTTTTTAAAAATATATTGTAAATTCGAATTTTTTGGAACGCAAGGCTTACTAAGAATTTTCATGCTGCACGGGGACTAAAATTCCCAATAAAAATAATAGAAAACATGAGAAAAGTAATGTCGGTCTGAAATCGCATGTTAACATGCCTGTCGCAATTTATAGATTTTTCTTGTACTTTTGTAATTGGTATTTTTGCTTTTGTAATTTTTTGTTCGTGCTTTTAAATGCATTTCTTGTTTTATCTTTATTTATATGTGTGCCATTAGTGAAACGATTTGTAAGGAATAAACTTCGCTATGTTTTACATTTTACATTAAATGATAATTGATTTATTTTTTGCACTAAGATTATATATGTAAAATTTTTTAATTTTATTTGTCATACTTGGTTTAAAATTATTTTTTGGCATTTTTTTCCCTAACTTTCAAAAATAAATGTTGCTATGCTGTTTCATAGTGCATAGAAAAAAATAATACGTATTTACAAATGTGATATGAAAATAAATATTTATATCTCTCTGCTCCATCTGCTAATTAATTGTAACATGAAACACAAATGACTTTTTTTGAATACCTAAGTAAAAATAATCATTATTTTTTTTTTCAAATAAATATTTACAAAAAGATAAGTAAGAGCGACTGAAGGAAAAACTCACTTAAGCTAATTGATAATTTTTTGTTTATCCCGTCTCCGTTTGAGACGAAGATTTTTCTCAAATGTAAAGTACAATGACAAAAAAGTTGATCTCTTCAAATATTTACCTATACCTTTGTGTATAAATAATGATTAGTGTTATGTGTTATACCCAAACTTAATATGTATCTAACTATTTAAAAAATATGGAAGTTAGGAAAAAGAAGTCTAAATAATTAATGAACTTTAAGCATTTATCGAAATTATTAGAATCATCTAATATTGATGATTTTTAAACTTTCAAAAAAACTTGAATTTACATTATTATTATTTGTTGTAAAGTTAACATACGCATTTTTTATTCTAAATAAACAAATCAATTTTTTTCCAATTCCGACGTCTTATTAATAATAAGTAATATTCAAACAGAGAATTAATATACATTTAATTGACATATAGTGGTAACCTTTTAAGAGCAAATAAGCAAACTGAATAATACTTTGAATTAAAATTTCTTTTAAAATTGATTCAACACTATAAAAATACGAAATAAGCATATAGCTTTAATTTCCTTTGATTTATCAGTGCTATTTTATATTAATGATCAAAATTTTATCTTAATGTAAATGATACCACTTCGGTTGGTTTGTTTAGATTTTTATACTAAAATGATGTTTTATAAATTTTAAAAAACAGTGAAAAGCAAAAAGTTATATTGAGAGTATTTCTTTAAGAAAATTAATTTTTAGGATAGAAAAATAAAAATCATTTTTTACAGTTGAAAATGGAGATGAAATTATTAATTTAAAAGAACGGTATGAAAGAAAAATTCAGAATTTATAATTACTTTCCATAGCAGTGAAGCAAATTTTTTTTTATCAAATAAATCAGATAGATTTAAGAAATTTAATGAAAAGCCTTTAAAAAATTCCAAATAACTCGAGAAAAAGCCAGTCAAGAAAACAAAATCATTAAAAATAAAAATGATTGAAAATTATATTTTTTTAAAGATTTCTCTTAAAATTATTTCATACCAGCAAAAAAATACGAAATAAACACGAGGCTTTCATTTCCTTTGATTT
The DNA here is from genome assembly GCA_019973975.1 of Trichonephila clavata. Classification (NCBI taxonomy): domain Eukaryota; kingdom Metazoa; phylum Arthropoda; class Arachnida; order Araneae; family Nephilidae; genus Trichonephila; species Trichonephila clavata. The sequence continues at coordinate 2,056 of BMAO01034063.1, forward strand.
ATCTATAGTAATTTTCATTAATTATTAAAAAAAAAAAACTTTCCCTAAATGGGAGTGAAACCATTTTTGTTGCCTAATTTATACCTCAATACTAAAACAATGCTCGAAAAATTTTTAATGATTAATTAAAAATTTATTGCAATTATATATTTCTGAAACGCAATTTACTTCTTGTTTTAAAAATGCTGATAGTAAATTTTTCAGTTGAAACTACAGACGATATTATTCCAATTCAGAATTATTAATTTCTTCCCATAACAGAGACGGAAATTTTTTTATCAAATGGTGAACCAAACAGATATAAGTTGTTTAATTTAAGAAACTTGATGAAAAATAATGACAAAAAGTAGCTATTTTTTCATTAAAAAAATTCGAAATAACTCAGGAAAAAACCACAGACAATTAAAATCATCATGATTAGCAAAATAAAAATAGAAAATTATAATTTTTTTTATAGACGCAGACGATTTTATTCTGTATTTTAAAGGGAAGCGATAGTTAATTACTGTGGCATACCATTCAATGTAAATTCAAATTAAATTGCCATTTCCCATTTTTTAATCAATTAAATTTTAATTAAGATACATCATTACATTTCGTTACATTGTAAATTACCATCAAAACTCCATTATTCTTTTGACGAAAAATTTTAAACAAATTGCTCATTTATTTTATTTTCAATGAATCCTATTTATTATTTAATTTCTGTAATTTTTTAAAAAGGACTTACTTTTTAGGGAAAAATTTAAAATAGATTTAAGACAGATAAATTAATTATTTGTTATTTTTACATTATCGCGCGCGCGCGCCGCGACCCCCCCCCCCCCCACTCCGCGTGGAATAGAATGTTAAATTATTTCTAAAAAAATTAACATTTGTTGTAATGTTCTGTATAAGACGCAACATAGTTTAAAACACTTTTTAAATGTTTTTCAGTTGTTACAATATTTTATTATATTAAAATATATCTAATACTTTATCTTCAAAAGAATTTTGAAGTAATATTGTTGATACTTTTGTATTAAAATAAAGGTTTATAATTATTGAAAAATTCAGAGACATGGTCGATTTACAAAATTTTTTTTTAATTTTATGATTTTCATATTTTTGGGGTTGTTTCTTATGATGATGTAAAACAGATTTTGTGCTCAAAATTTCATAAAAAGCTAAACATTTAATTCTTAAAATTTTTTAAATTGCAAACTTAGGATGTGCTTTTAAAATGCTACTCCTCTTACAAAAACTGACGAACATATATGAGATTTTATTTACAAGTACGTTAAACTATGTATCTCTTTAAAAATGATATGGGTTTTGGGATAAAATGATGGTATTCGTACAATACTTCTTTTTATAAATGGTTGTTAAAAATTCCTTAAAAAATGTGTAAATTCTTACTTCAATTATTTTTAAAAAAAATAATTATTGCTTTGACTGAAAAATGCATACCAACTCTTGTTCCGGGTACTATTAGCAACAGGTGAAAAAAAAATTCCAAGTATTAAGATCAATAGAAAATAAAGGCTTAGCATTTTAAATGAAGACAAACTAGTTATTTTATCTTTCTCCGAGATAAGTCAGTTTAAAGTTTAGATTTTCCATTGGAATCTGTAAAAAACAGTTATCATAACTCTGCGTTTTTTTAAACTTAGAACTTTCAAATTTTGTAAGTTTGTAGAAAATTATACAAAAAAATTTATTTAGACTAAAAAAATGTTTTAACCGATTTTTCTCAATTGAATCGTACTGTGTTCCCTTAATAAGATGTAAAATTTCATTTCTGGGAAGTTTTGGATGAAAGAGAATGACACAATCTCCTTTTAGCTGTCACATTTTTTTTTATAAACCTAACAATATGCAAAATGATTTTAAGTTACTGTAGTATGAAGCTTTTATATATTTCTACTCACATAACTATTGAAAACTCTATGTTGTAAAGTAGGCTTTGTCAAACAGTGATTAAATTAATGATATTTGCCGTGTCAATGCTCTAATCCAGTGACTCTCAACATTTTTTTGTTGCAGTATTCTTTTAACAATTTCAAAATTTGGTGACCCAATAACAGTAAAATATGTTTAACATAATTTTACTTATCTGTAAATACACTAAGTAAAATAATTTATAACAGTAATTTTCTCTCAGTGCTTAATGAAACAATAAGTACGACGAAGAAAACAAAAATTTTATTTAGTACTTAACTACGAATTAGTAATAAGAATATGCATTTAATACGAAATTCAAACTTGAGGATTTTTGATCATTATATTTGTTCGTGAAGAAGATAATGCCACTCTCATTTCGTCATCTACATTTAAATGTCTCCATCTTTAGTTTCATTTTTATATTTGCTAATTCTGAAATTTTCAATTTACGCAAATAAGATGGATAAAATTGCAACAGTACCTTAAAGTTATTTTTGCTATTGTGAGATAATCGCCTCTAATTTTAATCCTTAATGGATTAAAGGGATCAGGCACGTCCATAGAAGCCCATGTTAAATTCCGTAAGTTTATGTACCATTTCCTCAGAAACTTCTTACTTCTCGTTCATAAAATGTTTACAGCAGGTTATGTGTACTATCAATAAAACTTTAACGAAGGATTTTGCTTTTTTTATTTAAAACTAAAATATTGTTCAAAAATTTTCCAATCCCCCCCTCTAAAATTTAGTTTAAAAATGCTTTATCTAAAACAATTTGCTAGATATATCTAATTCCTTACATTGAAATGTGTAAACATGTTAATAGTGTTATCATTGAAAATTTGAGGATTATATAATAAGTAGTTTTTGAGAAAAAGGCGCATAAAGTAAAAAAATATTACATTTTGAGAAAACAGGCTTTAAAGTAAAAATTTGTAATTTTTGAGCATTTAGTTTTTTAGTATTTTCATAAGTGTATGAAGTATTTTCTTTACCCTCTGCTCTTACAAAAGGCTCTACTAATTCTTTTATTTTTCATTATTTTTAAGAATTTAACCTTTTTGGGGGATCTTAAGATGCTTTCACTCCTACGATATATTCACAACTAGAAAAGTTCTAACAATTAATGCCAGGATCGAATCCGCAACCTTGGGCTTATGAGTCGGAAACGCTACCACTAAACCACCGAGCAGATTTTTTTTTTTTTTTGTAAACATGAAAAATATTTATAACAAAAAAAATTCCCATTTGTAGGCCATAGATTTCATCTTAAAATTAAGCGGCAAAAGGAATCATCCGATACTCCAGTAAGCGAAAATTAAAATTTAAAAAGAAACTGTGACAAATCATAATTTATTGATATTCCAAAAGTTTATAAAAAAGTTTTTCAAAAAATTAAACTGGATGAATTCACCATCAACTGCCGAGCATGTCAATGAGATATACATTCATCAACGACTGTAGGTCGCACTGTTTCCCCCTCCGAAAATCCCTATCGGAAGCAAAATCCTTCCCTCTAGACTTGATTAGAAACTGATTTAAGGGAATTTATTTCGAAACATTATTTCACTTCAATCCGCCGGCGTGCTCTAGAGCCTAATGCGTCATTTTAATCGCAATCGCTATGATTAGAATTCAGAGCAAGGAACAATGTAGAATACAAGATTTTGATGATGAATAGAGCGAAAATCAATTTTGGATAACCAGAGCTCACGCGTTATGCTCGGGATTGAATGGTGAGAAGCCGCCATTTTTGGTCATGTGCAGAATGATCGTACGGTGTAAGAGTCATCTGGTTCTTCTCTATAACATTTCTTGCAAAGGTTTAAAAACTCAGCATTCTTTTCTTAATTTTTCACTTTTCTCAAAAGAATACTTTTTTCCAATTAGGTACACTTTAGAAAAATACCATTGCAATATGTGATACAAAATTTTTCCTATTTTGTTTAGAGGATAGCGGTGCAGATAATGAACCTAATGTTTTTTTTTCTCTATGTAATGACAAATTTTCCAAAAAATAATAGCTTTATTTAAAACAAAATTAAAAATTTTCAAAATTATGTAGTTCTATAATTTTTTTAAAACTTTTAACGAGGCAATAGAGAGCCTTTGTCCCACCTTCTGCACCGCATTCAGCAACACTTCTATTAAAACCTAGCCCAAATTTCATTAAAACGTTTTTTTTTTACTTTGAATAATAATAATTTGCAATCAACAACAATTATGATTATAATGATTTATTTGTGGACCCTGGAGGAGAAGTTATCAATTTTACTTAATTATACTAAAAATTACCTTCACTATATTTTGTATACTATTTTATAGATGACGAGCCTTTGGAATATTCGCTTTCAAAAAGTGTATCTCAACGTAAGAATGTTGTGAGACTTTAAAAATTACTTCGAAGTTAAAGAGGAAAAAGATTTTGAACTCAGAAATTACTTTTGAGGTTCTACATAAAGATTAAAATATTATTAAGCGAACAAAAATCTAAGCTCTATTATGAACTTTTACAAGTATATGTCACAAAAAAGAAGCCTTAATGTTTGCCTTTTGCTCTTTCCAGCATGTCCTGGTACCCGTATGTAATTATATCTTTTTCAAAATATCACGATTCCTTTACAGAGTAAGGTAGCGTTTCTCAAACTGTGGGGGCGCCTCCCTAACGGGGCAGGTTGAAAGGATATTGAAAAATCGTGAACAAAGTATTTTAAAAAATATTTAATTTTTGAAAGTAAACAAACAGAATACATTCTGACATAATAAAAAAAATTACACTGATATAAATTCATCAGTACTGCATGCAATGTATTTCATAATTAATTGTGAAATACATTCCGAATACATACTAAAACAAGTTTAATAATGACCAATAAACCCCATGGAGTTGTCATATATAAAATTATATACAAAAATTAACACTTATTTTGATAATTTGTACGGTTTATAATTTTCTTAAATGCAGATAAAAAGTTATTCGATTTGCTCCCCAATATCACGACTTTTTAGGTAGACACGCGTATATGATGAATTGGGGAGGGCAGGAATAAATAAGCAAATCCTCTGAAATAAGTAAATCCGTTGCAAACACTGTCAAGGTCCTTTTATTGCATTCCAAAGCCTTCGGAATAATTTTATGGATAGCAGTACATAGAAAAGATCGTACTTCGGAAAGACGTATATATACGTCCTGGGTAATTAATGCTTTGAGTGAGCGAGACGTTTATATACGCCGGAGGTACTTAAGAGGTTAAAATCGTATTGTAACTTTAGCGTCAAAAATAGTATTATTGAATTCAATATATTGTTAATGTAAGGAAATAATAATTTAATATTGGGTCGCAAATATTGAAAGTTTGAGAAAGCACTGGTGTAAGGTTCTCATATTAAACAACGTCAATAAAAAAATTCTAGAGAATTGTTAAGGGAAAACACACGCGAGGAGTTATAAATATTCTGCTTTTTTTCTGTAGAGATACGGTATGATTTTGCCGAATACCAATTAAAATAATAACGAGATTTTTGATTTCATATTGCATGATCAGTTTTAAAGGGAGTATGAAGGATGACTTAATTTTTTTTTTCATATTTCCCTAGGAAGTATCAAAAGCGTTGAAATTTATTAAGGTCGAAATTGGTATTATTGAAAATTCATTTGAATAAAAAAGAAAAAAGACATAGCTTCTTTACCTAATTGATGTTCCAGAAATTTGAATATTAATAAAAAAAAAGTATGTTGGCTTCTTGGTAAACAAATATGGGCAGAGATCCTCATGCTTTGGCTAATTAAATGAATTATTCTCCTCAGAAGAGGATGGGTAGATCTTAATTATTCGCCTTGAAATTCATAGCGTAATGAATCCCAGGAATGGATCGATAGTGTTTTGGGGTGTAATTAAGAATTTTTATTTAAATTGGTTCGAATTTTTAAACAAGGAATGAGCGAAAATATGGTTCTTTTGTGTGACGCCTTTTTCTTGTAAGAAATAAAATTAAAAAATTGTAATAAAAAACCTGTGTTTCCAATAATTACTAAATGTCCATTCAATGAATAATTTATCAGATTACCTTTTAAATTTAGATATGTGTATAATGCATTTGTGTGAATGCTTCGTATCGTAGGTAATTGGTAAAATCTGCTTACAGTACCGATCTGGTAAGTATATACAGATCCTATGTGTGTGCTTTTATTTTTTCTCACACAATTAATATATGTTGTTGTTCTTTCTTTTACCACTTGATCGACAGAAACTTGGCAGACTTTTCCAGGGTACAGGCTACTTTTAATGTTTTCAAGGTGTTGCGGTCCACCCACTAACAGGGGCACACAAAGGGAGAGAGGTGGGTCCACGGGTCCGGACCCTCCTCCACAGCCCATGATTTCTTCTCGATCGATTATAATCCCATGTATATAGTAAGTAAAATTTAATTAAGCATTTGTTATTGATAATTTTTTATTAATTAATGCTAATGATTTATTCAATAATTTATTTCTTACTGTTTATTGTTCAAACAATCTACAAAAGGAATATATATATGTATATATATATATATGTGTGTGTGTGTGTGTTTGACAGCGTATTTGGGTAGGGTATGAGAATGGTAGACATTAGACCCTGCACTTCCACGTCACGCCTCCTTTGAAAAATTCCCGAGTGCGCCCACTGCCCAGGGTCGTAAGTGGAGCGAGGTAAGGAAAAAGTCAACAATTTTTGTTACAACAATAATAAATACGGAATATGTACTTAACTACGTAAATAAAATGAAAAACTCACTTATTTTGAAACTGCGTTTAAAGCCAAACGCAAAATACAAACATAATAATAATATCCACAAATATAATATCTAATGATGCGTTTAATATCAAACCATTCAAAACGCATTAAAAATAAAACATTTTCATTTAAAGTTAGTTCTCATAATTACAGTCAGTAGAAGACTTAATCTGCGTGCTGTCAGCCAATCTTTAATATTTCCGTATACAATTGCTAACGGCTAATCTTCAGGCTGTCACTCCAAATTGTTTTGGCGGTCCACCGGTCGATCGTGATCGACGTAATGCCCACCCCGGATCTAGATCAAGCTCATGTACTCGTGAGTTTTTAAGCAATGAAAAGCTATAGCAAGACTTGAAAGCAGCTAGCCCTTATTCCAACCAATGTAAGCCTAGATATGAGCAGGAGCAGGTTGGGTGACATTGCAATTTGGACAAGGAAGGTAAACTTTAAAACCCGTCTCATGCCTTTGAGCTCGAGTATATGCACTGAAAAGCCTAGCAAGAATCATTTCATTGCACCAACTGATTGCCCCAATCAAAGCTGCACTAGGATGGTTTCTTTCATACTACTCGAGTAAGGGTCTGCCTAAAAGTGGAACTGACACCTTGTCTGACCCAGGTAGCAATTTTGGAAAAAGTAAGGCTGCCACCATGTGTAGAATTCATATGACTGCCTTTTTGGGCTAGACTGTCTGCAATCTCATTACCGCAGACATAGAGCTTACACTTCAAATCAACGAAGTTCGGGAAAAATCAGTTACTTAGCCAACGGCCATCCAGAAGTTCATTGTAACTTCTTCCTGATAGTGTGCGTAAGGGACAAGGTTTTCGTTCCTCCTCTTCTTGTTGATCTAGGGGAGCTGAAACAGCGCTTCATAGCCGCTATCAATATATTTGATTCAGATATCTTAGCACGTGCTTGGGTGGAAATGAATTACAGGTTTGATGTGTGTCGTGTGACAAAGAGCTCACTGGTAGAACATATGCGACTGTATCTAATTCATAAAATTATATTACATTTATCATAAAATGTTTTTCATTGTTATTGATCTATAGTGAAATGAAACCATATGTGTATAAAGTAATACCCTGAATTACGCAAAATTTAAATCTCGACGATTCATCTTTTGTTTGTGAGGGGAAAAAATAGTGAAATTGGTAATGTGATTGAAGAAGTTGATCTTTCAAGACAAATAAATTTAGAAGTTAATAGTGTTTTAGTTCAAGATCTACTGTGGATTCCCACAATCAGAAGCTGATGATTCATGAGTTCATAGAAATGTATGAGCAAGAGCAAGGCATTGAAGAACTTGAGTTTAGATTCAATTCAATCAGAAGATCGAATGATGGTTGGTTAATAGACAGGACTCAGTTTAACTGAAAAAAGTAAAAAATTTTAGAAAACACTGACTCCAAAGATGAACGCGTATTTTTTCAACAAAACTAGGAACAAAAAGTTATTAGCGTCTTACAAGGGAAAAAAAATATTTTAGCCGACAGATTACTTTGTTGGATATAATGAAATATTCTGCACCAAAATAACTTCGGTTTGAGATTGTGTGTTTGTGTTATCTAAGATTTTATCAAAATTTTTTTTCTGTTTTATTAATTTCTTTCGCCTCCACCTCAACTAAACAAAATTTACATGTGTTTATATGCGAAATCGTACAACGACTTACGCGTTTATCACTCAATCCCACCTAAAGCGTATGCTCGGGGTATTATTGTACTTCTGTATGAATCACCCTTATATATATATGGGATATTTTTTTCCATTTTTGATTTTCCTACGAATTTCTGGGAAATTTATGCTTGCATGTATTTTATTTGTGTTCATTTATTTTTGTTACATTACATCTTATTTTGTATATTTATATCCTACTTTATTTTACCTTTAATTTTTTGTATATAAAGAAATAATGCTTATTTGCCTATGAAAGTTGGATTCTACATTTTATAACATTCAAAAAACTTTTAAATGATTTCGGAGGAAAAGAAAATTTCTTTCTATAAATTACATAAAAATATAGTTCGCGCTTTTGTTTTATATATTTTACATTCTGTGTTACAACGTAAATGTGATAAATTTCAAAGTATGAAAGAACCCAAACGATTTTTGAATTTCACCTTTTTTATACTTGGTGAATGAAAACTGTATGTGAATATAAATGTTTATATATATATATGATTTAAACTGAATGTGGTGACTTTTACCATATTCTTTTGAATTTAAAAAGATGAAACAGACGTATAAAATGATAAAACAAAAATGAATTTGCACTGTTGTGTGTTTTTACTTTACATTATATATACACTTAAGAGCAAAAAAAAAACTGGTACAGGCATGCGTATGCAAATAGAGAGATATGGAGCCAATCAGAGTACGGCGTTGCGATCGACAAAGCCTATAAAAGACAACGAGTGTCTGGCACAATTGTTGGGTAATTTACTGCTGCTACAAGGGCAGGTTATCAAGATTTAAGTGAGTTTGAATGCGGTGTTATAGTCGGCGCACGAGAGATGGGCCATAGCATCTCCGAGGTAGCGATGAAATTTGGATTTTCACGTACGGCCATTTCACGAGAGAACCACGAATATCAAGAATCCGGTAAGGCATCAAATCTACGACACCATTACGACCAGAAAAAGATCATGCAACAACGGGACTAACGACGACTGCTGATAATCATTAAGCGAGTGATATGTGAAACCCTCCCACAAATTGCTACAGATTTTAATACTGGGCCATCAACAAGTGTCATCGCGCGAACCATTCAACGAAACATCATCGACCTGGGCTTTCGAATCTAAAGGCCCACTTTTGTACCCTTGTTGACTGCACGACACAAAGTTTTACGCCTCACCTGGGACCTTCAACACCGATTTTGGATTATTGCTGACTGGAAACACGTTGCCTGGTCTGACCAGTCTCGTTTCCAATTGAATCGAGCTGATGGACGTGTAAGGATGTGTAGACAACCTCATAAATCGATAGACCCTACATGTCAACAGGGGATTGTTCAAGCTGGGGGAGGCTCTGTGAGTTGGCGTGATATGGAAACCCTGATACGTCTAGATACGACTCTGAAAGGTGACAGGTACGTAAGCATCCTGTCTGTACACCCATTCATGTCCATTGTGCATTCCGATAGGGAGTTTCAGCAGTACAATGAGACACCCCACACGTCCAGAATTGCTACAGAGGGGCTCCAGGAGCACTCTTCTGAATCTAGACACTTCCACTGGCCACCAAAATCCCCAGATATGAATGTTATTGAATATATCTGGGATGCTTTGCAACGTGCTGTTCAGAAGAGATCCCCAAACCCTCTCACTCCTACTGATTTGTGGACAGCCCTGCAGGAATCATGGTGTCAGTTACCTCCAGCACTACTTCAGACATTAATCGAATCCATGCCACGTCGTGTTGATGCACTTCCAAGTGTTCGTGGGGTCCCTAAATGATACTAGGCAGGTGTACTAGTTTTTTTTTGGCTCTTCAGTGTACATATATATACATATAAAGTTAGAAATTAACAGCAATAAAAAATATTATTTATACTGAGGTTGATTTAAAATAAAATCTGCTTATCCTAATGAAAGAAAGAACTATGAAGGTCTCTCAAGCGTTTTAAAATTACATTTGAGTATTATCTTTTGATATTTTTGAATACTTATTGAAAGAGAGAAAAAATAGATATATTTGAACAAGATTTAATTTCCTTCATTTCTCAGATTTATAGGGTTTAGTTTTTATTGACTTCAGGACTCCACAACGCTGGCCACAAGCTTTTCGCCATGATAACTACTTACCGCTTCTACTATAAATGAATTATAATTCGAATCTATATAATAATGCTTCGCTATTTTAACAACTTATTTAAAGAATTAAAAACTTAGGATTGGTTTTAATAGAAAATGTATGAATGATCATATGAATGTGATTATCATATGATGTATGAATGATCACACATATTTATTGTTATCATCACATGATGTATGAATGATTAAATTGATTAAGACTATTATATGATGAATGAAGGATCACATGGTTTGTGATTATAATATGATATATGAATGATTTTTGTTGATTTGTGATTGTCATATGATGCTATGAATGATCACACATATTTATTGTTATCATCACATGATGTATGAATGATTAAATTGATTAAGACTATTATATGATGAATGAATGATCACATGGTTTGTGATTATAATATGATATATGAATGATTTTGTTGATTGTGATTGTCATATGATGTATGAATGATCATATGAATGTGATTATAATATGATGTATGAATGATCACACATATTGATTGTTATCATCATATAATGTATGAATGATCACACATATTTATTGTTATTATCACATGATGTATGAATGATTAAATTGATTAAGCCTATTATATGATGAATCAATGATCACATGGTTTGTGATTATAATATGATATATGAATGATTTCGTTGATTGTGATTATCATATGATGTATGAATGATCATATGATTGTGATTATCATATGATGTATGAATGATCATACTGATTGTGATTATCATATGATGTATGAATGATCATATTGATTGTTATCATCACATGATGTATGAATGATTAAATTGATTAAGACTATTATATGATGAATGAATGATCATATGGTTTGTGATTATAATATGATATATGAATGATTTTGTTGATTGTGATTGTCATATGATGTATGAATGATCATATTGATTGTTATCATCACATGATGTATGAATGATTAAATTGATTAAGACTATTATATGATGAATGAATGATCACATGGTTTGTGATTATAATATGATATATGAATGATTTTGTTGATTGTGATTGTCATATGATGTATGAATGATCATACTGATTGTGATTATCATATGATGTATGAATGATCATATTGATTGTTATCATCACATGATGTATGAATGATTAAATTGATTAAGCCTATTATATGATGAATGAATGATCACATGGTTTGTAATTATAATATGATATATGAATGATTTTGTTGATTGTGATTGTCATATGATGTACAAGAAGTCTCAGTGGTGTTAACTTTCTCTAGAGGACTGAAAATATAAACAATATTCAAATACATAAAACGCTTTGAATTAAAAATAATTAAATAATACAAATCTTTTGCATATTATTTATAAAAGAATGGGGCTTCAGAAAAGTGTAAAATGTTTAAAATATAATCATAATTTTAAAAATTATAAGCATATGAAAATAAGAAATATTTCTATAAGAAATATTAATTAAGTTTTACGTTGCTTATGATATTTTAAAAAGTAGTAGTTTTAATTACTAGCAATAAGTAGATTTATAAAGTTAGATGTACCCTTATTACACCGTAATAATTTTAAATAAATAGAATAATAAATTATTTTTTTTAAATATAAAAATTACATTTGCAATTTTTTTTTAAATTTCAATATTTGTCTTGTATTTTTTGAAATACAAAAGATATATCATTCTTATATTACTATGGTTTAAAGAGTATGATACACACACACACATTTTATAATTCTCTAAATATTTATACATCAAAGGCTACTATTTTAGAAAATAGCGTGCGCAACTCAAGAATTACTTAATATTTATTACAAAATAATTTCTTGTTTGCATATGCTTATAATATTTTAGATTATGATTAACTTTCAAACGTTTTGTACGTTTTTGAAATTATGATCCTTTGTAAATAATGTGTAAAAAAGATTCGAGTTATTTAGTTTAAATTTAAAAGAAGTCTACGAGTTTGAAAATTGTTTATATTTTCACCCCTCGAGACAAAATTAACACCCCTGAGACCCCATAAATCCTCACATTATTTGTGATTATATATGAATGATATAAATGCATTTAGACTTTTCTATGAGTAAATGTGAATTTTACGAACTATCCGAAAACTCATTTTCACATTTGATTTCGAAGAATTAACGTATTTTTTTTTCTTTTAAAGTAAAAACTTCTACCAAATCTCTCCAAAAACTTAAAGATTAAAATCAGTTTATCATGGTAAATGGTAAATATAAAAAGTAGCATTTTCTACATTGCGTTTTTACGAGATTTACAGATTCTTTTATAAGCCCTTACCCTTAAAAAATTCTAAAATTATCGACATGTACTCTAAAACATACCTGTACATAAATAAACACATTTCTTAAAATTTTGTGAACCTGCAATTATTTTATGTATTTGATAATACCCAAAGAAACATGTTATTCAAATACTTTATTAATGGAATTTATCTCTAAAAGAAAAAAGCATTAAACATCTACTAAAATATTTATTTCTCAAAGCATTTACATACTTAATGTAACTACTCCATGCTTCAAATTTTAATTTACTCCATTCTCATGTTAAAGTTAATGTTCTTTTTTTGATTGAAAAGAAGCAGGACTTGGAAAAATAAAACTTAAACAAAAAAAGAGAATGCTTCCTTTTTTTTATCCCAAAAGCTTTGAGACATATTCAAAGAAAACGAGCTCTACCGTTAAAATTCTTCCAAAATGCTGCACATTGTGCGACATAAATACAACACAATGGCACAGAGCTGTTACATGCATTTGAAAGACTGAAATAGAGAATATATTTTTTATGTTATTTATTTCAAATGTGTCAGCATTTTTGTTTATTTTTTTTTCTACCTCGGGCAATTTTTCAAGAATAGATTGAAAACGGAATATTTGAATATAAATGTGCGCTGAAAGTTATCGTTTTCTCGTTAACCAAAGCTCCAGCAATCGAATCGATGCGCATTTTTTTTTTCTCTTTTTAAATATGTCTCTTTTCTGAATAGTTTTGATTTAGAACAAGGTAATGAAATTTTTGCAAAAACATTTCCTCGGCTGGCACGATGTGTATGCATTTAAAGTTTCAAATTTGGGAGATGTAGATAGAGTTACATTTAGTTCACATT
>BMAO01034064.1:0-21025 GCA_019973975.1 Trichonephila clavata
TATCAAAATTAAGAACTAAATTAATTAAAAGCAGGGAGGAAACAAAAGTAGTTTATGATTTTAATAGTGTTAATGGTTGTTTACTTACCTCTATTTTCAGATTGATAACATAGTCCTTTCTTGTGAAACCTAATGCTAAAATTGCAAAAATAAATTATGGAGTTTAAAACAATACACATACATATATAAGATGTTTAAAACAAATGAATTTAAATGTTACCTATATATAAATGAACTCCAAGGAGGTTTAATAAAGTTGAAATTAATGATGTCACAAAGCAAGAAGCTATGATAGTTTTTCGAAAAATTGGTACTCTTCCTACAGAAATAATTTGCTGACATAACCTTGTAATGAAATCAATTTTGATGCTTATAATTTAATTTTAGTATTAAATTATTTCATAGAACTACTAGCTGACCTGGCCACGTGTTGCTGTTCTTTGTTTTAACCCCTTGTTGTTTTAATTGTTTGAATAAATTGTAAAGTTTGAAATGATTACTTATTTATAAATTATGTTCCTGAAATAATTATTTAAAATAAGTTTAAGAAATAAGTTTAGACGAGTAGGACTCGTGATTGATTTACACAGTAAAAATAAGTTTACACGAGTAGGACTCGTGATTGATTTACAAAGTCAAAATAAGTTTACACGAGTCAGACTCGTGATTAATGCTTAAGGGGTTAATACGTTGATTTAATACTTTCTTAGCCATTCAGTGCAGTCAAATTAATCTTCATTTACAATTTCAGAGAGTTGAAATTAAACATTCAACATGTTTTTAATTTTGTACTTTATTAATCTCCTATTTCAGTGTAATATAATGCATGAATTACTTCAAAGTTGATAAGTGAACAATATATGAAGATTTCATTTTATAAATGAGGCGAATAACATTGATTTTTAGTGCAATAGTAGAGCAAGGAATGACTGGAAATGTTTGTCAGAAATCATCCAGACAGTAAGTAGTAGGTCAATGCACCCAAAATTTTTTCGTTGTCTTTTAAATCTTGTTAAATTCTCCATAATACTTTGAGTGAATGTTTATGAGCCATGGTACTCTTATTCCTTAAAATGATTGAATTCCTTTGCAATACCATAGCCATTCCCCTTTTTTAATGTTACACATTGTGCCTGGTTTCTAATGAATTACTAATGGCAGCTTGAATGCTGAATGTGCACTTTGCCCACCTTCTAACAAAGTAAGAAGGTGGGCAAAGTACCATAACAATACCTGAAGATGTAATTGACAATGTAATTTTCTATTGCATTGTATTTTTGCAAGGCTGTGCTTGCAAGTTTAGTTGCTATAGAGAATAAAAATGCAGAGACGAGACTCAAATGCAAAGCCATCTGATCTTATTCCAGCAAAACCCAGCTAAGTTATTGGGTTTCTGAAATCTTAAATTAGATTGAAAGCATCAGATCGGCAGTCCCGAAATGCGTCCAGGGGAATCCACTTTTGTGTCCCTACATCAGCAAGTTAGGCTGATGCCGCTGTCCCTGAATATTTGGTTGTTGGTATTATACGGCAAAGTTATCGGAACTCCTAAAATTTGATTTCATATTCTCATTCCACACCTCAAAACAAACATAGGACTCAATTTTGATGCTACAGCATGTGTAAGTTCAGTAGCTACAGGGAATGAAAATCCAGATGTGGAACTAGAATACAAAGCCTTTCCCCATGATTTCTGACAATATCCATCAAAGTTGCGGGAGTTTCTTAAAATCTGTTTTTAGATTCTCGTTTCCTGCCCCTAGATGCAATGGGAGGCTACTTTTGGTGCCCCTGAGCTTGCAAGTTCAGTCCCTGGAAGGGGGCCTTTATATCGTCCAGCATTATGTTGTCCAGTACTTTAGTTGACAATTTCTGTCGGTTAAGGATTGGTGCTTTTTCATACTTCACCAGTTTTCTTCAAAAAAATTTCTTTGAAAACATCAGACTTCGTTGCTGTACTCAAATTGGCTAGGATATACTCCACCATTTCACTCAGCCTAAAATTTTTTCATTTGGTCGCTTTTAGCAGCTTTTCAAATTCTAGTACATTTTAACTTATGTGTAGCATATATTTTCTTGTACTTAAAAAATATTTTTGAAGTGAAACTTCTTTAAACGCGGAAATGAATGGGAAATTTGCCCACTTTTGCGTAACAGTGAAAACGCGAACGGAAGTAGTGATCCCCCCCCACATCCCTCCGAAACGTCGCCATGGTGAGGAGATGGCGAGCGGGAGGAAAAGAGAGCAGGGGCTCACCATGTGACTTGCTTCATATCCATGAAAAAGTTGGAATGATTGCTAAGGGGGGAATTGTGCATCAGAAGTATATCTTGCTGCTATGGTCGAAAGGCGCTTAGGTATTGGTGACATTAAGTGGGTACCCTTGCTACTCTCGCAATGAACTCGCCTGGTGTATTTTCGTAGTTTTTATGTAATAAACGTGCTGTTTTCAACGAATAAACGCACCCAAAATATTACCATTACATGCCTCTTCCCTTTACGAGAGTGTTGGAGCATTGTGTATGTGTCACTAAGGTTCGCACAAGAATCGCTATGGATAGCGTCTTGTAAACAAACAAACACATTGACTTCTGTGAGTGATGCATTAAGTTTATATTATTAATTTTTATTTCCATTGAATTAAAATTATTTCTCGTCAGAATGCCTAGAACAAATGCAAAAGAGGGAAAAGAGATTCGTGAAAGGAAAGAAAAAAAGGAAAACTAGCAGCAAGTCCATGCAAAAGTCTATATATCACCAGGTAGCTTTTATCATCTTTATCCATAAAGTTTTTAGTGCTGTACACATCAGAGCCTGCTGCAATCATTGGATCCGATGATGATTAAAAGCCAATTATCTTAATTGGAGACTTTAATGTTAATTTTGCTTCATAAGAAGCAAAGCCACTCATTGAATTCTTGGAACGGACACTGAATTTGACAATGAATACTGCTTCTAGAGAAGGAAAAACAATATACAGAACCACAATTGATGCAGTTTTCTCACATTTTCTTGATCGACTACAATTGTGGATTTTTATATCCTACTTCAGTTACCCCACGCCTATTGTATCTTTCTTGGAAAATGATGATGCAGAAAATTGAATAAAAATATTTTCATACAATAAATGTTCGAATTTTATTTGATTAAAGTAAGTTCTCTCAGCAGTTTAATATAATTAGATCTATTCCTGCATTTTACGGCTAACGTCACCAAAGAAGTTACACTTCTATCGCGTGGCTTTCAACGTTCTTTTTTTTTTCAGTATTAAATGCATCTTTTACCACTCAGCAATGAGACAATTTATCACTGACACTCAAAAGTATAGGAGATTAAGGACCAGCATCAGGGCTTCGTTTAGTATTTCTAAAACAACTAAACTGCATCATTGTACCGTACAAGAATATCTTGTATTTGAGTTGCGGTTTTTTTTATGTAATATATTTAAATTTGTCTTAAAATAGCTAGCCGTAATTTTTCTTGTTTGTTGTGGAACAAAAATCAAATACAAACCTCTATATTACGAACCTCCATATTGCGAATTTTTTATTTAGCAAGCTTTTTCTTGGAACCAAGAACATTTTACGATTTTCTTTGAAAATTAACCTCCCAATAGAGCGAAGTGCATTTTCTTTGTAACGAACTTTTTTTCAATTTTTTTTCTCACTATTTTTAAAAAATTTCTGAGCATTACAGATTGTTTTCTCTTATAACATATTTTATGGTAGTCATAAATCCTGAACTGGTTTATGAGGTGCCTAACTCGCCAAGAGCAATAGAATTTGAAAATGTCAAAATGTAAGTGCTTGAGCATCAAACAAAAAAAAATAAAATCTTCAGGAAGTGGATAAAGGTGTAAAAAAAAAAAAGGGTTTTGCTTTAAAATTTGGTATTCCTCCAAACAGCTTATCAACTATTATAAAAAAATCAAAATAAGTTACAGAATTATTATTTATTGAATACTTGTTGAAAATGTTTAAGAACATGTGTCTGTAGCGCTGCCATCTATATAAGCCAGTAACAACCTCCGCATCAAGATGATCATTTTGGTGTAGTGGTTAAGTTACGCGGTTTCGGACCCATTCATTGGTGACCCTGACTGAACTCAGAAAAAGTAAACTTCTGAACTGTCGTGGAGCCATCTATCCACTGCAAATGCAACCAAAGCCGTCACATAGTGGTGCAATCTTCAAGCCGTCACACACGAATGACGCAACTGGCAAAAGCCGTCACAACTAGTGACGCAACAGTTCAGACGCTTGCCATAACAACTACATCGTTCATTTGCCTAACCACTAACTCACTGGTAGGGGAGTGTGTAGCAATACCATCTATACAAGCCAGTAACAACCTCTGCACCAAGGTGATCATTTTGGTGTAGTAGTTAAGTTACGCGGTTTCGGACCCAAAGGTCCCGGGTTCTAATCATGCCAGTTAAGCGCGCCACTTCACGTCTATGAAGATGTCAACAAGGCAATTTTGAAGTGGATACATGCAATACGAGGTAAAAATGTTCTGATCTCTGGACCTTTCGTAATAGAGAAAGCTCTCCAATTTGCAAAGGCATTAGAATACGACCAATTTCTAGGTAGCAATGGATGGCGAGAAAAATTTAAGAAAATATACAGAAAAAATGTGTTTGAAGGGATTTTTGGTGCATATGATGTTAAGCATATTATGAAACAAAGGATTTTTTCAAACAAATGTAACAAGGTTTTATGAGTAATTAAATTTAAGGACCCATGTTATAATGTTTGCTTAGAATTTCTAGTCTATACAAATAAATAAAATTGAAGTGTCTGTTTGTAATTTCAAATTAGCAGCTTTTTACTTAATGCATTAAAAGTATATACGGTACTCATAACAAAAAACCAATTTTTAAATTTTTTGTCTGTCTGTCTGTCTGTCTGTTTGTTCCGGCTAATCTCGGAAACGGCTGGTGCGATTTAAAAAAATCTTTCACTAATGGAAAGCTACATTAACGGGGAGTAACATAGGCTATATTTTATTCCCGTATTCTTACGGGAACGGAAACTATACGGGTGAACGTGAAACTGAATGCCAAGATGAACGCCAAGCTGAGCTAATGAAGTCGTTGTTTTGGTTACTGGCGACCGATGCTCTTCATGAGACATAACAGTGTTACGCGTCCATCATAATTCGCTGACACGTGCCATAATTTTTTTTTATGATAGTTATCTCACACTGTTCAGTTAAGTAGAGCATCGGCTGTTTCGGATGCACTTTTAAAAATAATAAATCAAGGCTTCATAAGCAAAAAGCAATGCTAGAAACAAAAAATTGATAAGTTTTAATCCTTTCTCTTTTTTTTTATTTACATTTTTAGTCACATTTAAACAATAGTTATTATTTGCTTAATATTTATATTGTAATCGAAGAATAATAATTTTCAAGGTATCTTTCATTTTTCTACCTCTCTGTTTTTCTTAATTCAAATTGTTCTTAATTTCTTAATTGTGAGTTTTTTTCATTCGTTATATTTAAGCTGTTTTTAAACTTTAACAGCTGAACTTTAAGTATAATAATTAGAAATCAATGTTAAACATTGTTAGGTTTTTATTCATGAAAATATTTCAGATTTTGATAAATTACTCTTAGGTTATTTTATTTAGTTAACTGCGTAGGTAGTTGTTTCTAAAATAATTCAAATTGTTCTTAATTTCTTAATTGTGAGTTATTTTAATTCGTTATATTTAAGCTGTTTTAAACTTTAACAGCTGAACTTTAAGTATAATAATTAGAAATCGATGTTAAACATTGTTAGGTTTTTATTCATGAAAATATTTCAGATTTTGATAAAAAACATAGCATTTATGATGATGTTCACAATCTCAATATAAAAGAAGATTCGTGGTTGTGTGAAAGATCCATTTTAGCACCTATAAACGACCAGGTTACTGCGCTTAATCAGCGCATGTTAAATAAGCTTCCTGGTGAATCACAAACATACCTTTCCATCAATACAGTTTGCAATCCGGATGAAACGGTTAGTTATCCAACAGAATTTTTAAACAGTATAATTGTGTCTGGTCTACCTCCTCACAAGCTAGAACTTGAGATTGGCGTTACCATCATACTACTCCGTAATTTAAACCCACCAAAACTTTGCAATGGTACTAGGTTGCGAGTAGTGTCATTGCAAAGAAACGTTATAGAAGGTCGTATAATATCCGGATGCGGAAAAGGTAACATAGTACTTATACCACGAATTCCCATGATACCATCGAATTTTCCGTTTGAATTCAAAAGACTACAATTCCCTGTAAGTGTCAGCTTTGCTGTGACAATTAACAAGTCACAAGGGCAAACGTTAAGCAAAGTTGACATAGATTTAACTAAGAGTTGCTTTTCACATGGCCTACTATACGTGGTATGTTCCCGTGCGAGGAATGCCACTGGCGTTTTTGTTTTAGCTAAAAAAAATCGTACATCAAATATTGTATATAAAGAGATTTTTCAATAAATTTAATACTGTATATAGAGAGGATGTTCAATAAATTTATACGAAAAAAACCACACAAAAATTAACAAAAAACAAAGAAAATAAAAAATAAAACAATAAACACCAAAAAGCAGAAAGAACACAAAAATATAAACAAAACATTGATTCACAAAGTAAAAAAATGACATTAAACTCTTTCTCTCTCTATATATATAGCGTGTATGTATTTCTTAACGTGGAATACAGAATTATTAAGTTTTCGTAAGATCTGTGAATTGAACAAAACACTTTTTTGTAAATTTCTACGTGAACGAAGTCGCGGGTAACAGCTAGTTATAAAATAATGTATGTGTGTGTTTAAAATTACTTGTATGCTTTAAATTAGAAAACATCCTTAAAATTCATAAATTTTAAATATAAAATTATTTTCTTAATGTTGAAAATACAGTATATTCCTTGACATTCTTTTTTTCTTGTTTTCCTTGCAGTTTTTTTAATTTTGATGAGTGAGATATATGAGCTAAATAAATATATTAATTTGCAAAAAGGTGTGAATAATTACTTTTTTTAATATATAGTGTTTATTAATTTAAAATTTGTTTTATGTGGTATAAAAAAATTTGAAAGATAAATCTCTATAGAAGGAATTTTTCTGTATAACAAACAGTACATTAATTAAATATGATAAAACTAAATAGGAATAATTATAGTAAATATGTAATGCAACTAAATAAAACTAAAGTGTATATTTGACTAAAGAAGTGTTTCAATTTTTTTATTGTAAAAAATCCTCTTAATTTGCATATTAAGTAAAAACAAATGACTTAAAAAAATGTGAAATGTCCTTAATTTTTAAAAAATTAATAGCTTAGAAAATTCTAAGAATTTTACTTGTGAATTTTCTTTTGCACGATACAGAATTCTACTGCTTATTTTACTTTTTTTTCCCGAATTCAATTCAATATTTTCTGAGAAAATAAAAGTTTTTTCGCTCCCTACTTATGAAGTTATGATTTAAGATTTTAAACCATTTTCACCTTAAGATTGCTTACTGATAATTTTTTTAATATTTGATTAAAATTTTATTACTTATAAATTATTATGGTATATTTGTATTGTTAAGGTTATATATTTGATATTTTAATGCATTAAAATTTTTTTTTTATTGAAAGCCTTTTTTTGGAAGGGTAAATATAAATAAATAGCAAGCTTTTAGAGTTGATTATGTTTCATTTTATTCCTCCTATTTATAATTTTGATAAAATTCTCTTGTAGTTTAAAACATTTAGTCTATTTATATTAAAAATTATAAAATCTGCTTATTTTTGAATTTATTTTTAAATGTTCTTATTGCAAAATCTGCAATTTTTGAATTCCTTATATATATATGTGTGTGTTACCGTTAAGGTGTATAATTCAGTTATTTCATAGAATAACTAGGTATTTCATAAAATAACTTGACAAGTCATTCAAAGTATATAATAAATAAAAAATTTAACAGTTTACCTAGTTATTCTATGAAATAACTAGCTATTATGAAATAACTAATGATAGACCATTAAAGTGAAAAATAAACTAGTATTTGACAGTTATTTTATAAATTAATTGAACAAATGGTTCAAAAAGATGTAGCTCAATGAGGAGAATATGGTTCGAGTTTCAAAGCAGACTCAAATCCTCGAAAGATGACGATTTAAAAAAAAAATTTAAAATACTTTAAAAATGTGAAGTGTGTGTGTGTGTGGGGGGGGAATAGGATTATTGCAATAAAATTATATGTGCAGAAAGCTCATAGGGATATCTATTGAATGAGGCAGGTACAGATCACCAAGGTTGCCTAGGGTTCGAGATCTAAAGGAAATAGCTCTGTACGGGGGTAGAAGCACCTGAGGAGGTCAATTTCTAGCATATCTTGTGATATGACATAATACTATTGAATTTCCAAATATCAAGACGCTAGTTCAGTTCCAAGGGGGGGGCAAAATTGTTACCTAACCCCATAAGAATAACATGGGAACATGATATTTTAGTTCTGGAGCCCTCCCCCTAGACCCACCAAAAGAGGGCTAAGAGGATAAATGGATGGGTGTTGCCAATGGGAACCCGTGGTTCAAATCTTAAAACAGAGACTCTAAAAACATTTCAAGATATTACAGATTTTAAAAAGTTTAAAATGTTGAAATAAAATATAAGGAATGACCCTACGAGCAAGAAATTTAGTGCAAATATACAATGGAGGCAGAGGGATCAAATGAGCTAGGTTCGAGTGGATTGAAAGGCTCAGGTGTTGATCTATTGGCAAAATGCTGTTGGGGGGGAGGGGTCAAGTCCTTGTACTTCCTAACCAAACAGGTAGCACTATAGATCCTCCGAATATCAACCCCATATCATCAAAAAAAAAAAAAAAAAAAAATGGTACCATAGAATTAACATGGGGAATGATATTTTAATGTGTAAGCCCTCCCCTGCTTAAAGCAGGTTTCAGCCATCTTCTTGTTTCTAATCGGAAAGTATCTGTAACAGTTTCAAAAAACTTTTGAGTGTCATATTTTGTACTTTAACGATCAAGTAATTGTTATTTTATAGAATACCTAGTAAAATCATAGAATTCAATAATTTTATATACTTTAACTGACTTGTCTAGTTATTTCCTGAAATACCCACTTAATCTATGAAATAATGGATTTTACACTTTAACAGTAACATCTAATATATAAAATTCTCTTGTCACAGTGTTTGTAACCATACTCCTCCGAAACGACTTGACCGATTCTTACGAAATTTTGTGCGTATATTCAGTAGGTCTGAGAATAGGACGTAAACTATTTTTCATTCCGATATTGCAATTAGTTAAAAAGATATTAATTAAAAACCTTAAAACTCCTAATTTTTTTACTCCTGCGGGTTGTTTACTTGGCAGAACTTCCATTCCGTTTCGGCCGAGCGGTGATCCGACGTTTTCCACCATCTTAAAATTGCATTACAATTTTTACTGTTGAAACAAGACAAAAAATAATTACAGAATCGGAAAGATTATTTATTTCGCCACAATACGGTATAATTTTTGTTTGCAAAATAATGTTATTTTCTATTTTTTAAGAATTTTTTAAAAAAAGGTTAAAACTGATGCGTTTTTATGCAAATTATTTCTAAATTGTCGCGTATGAATTTGTTTTCGTGTTATTAAAACGATATTCTACACTAAATAACTTCAAGCCTTTCTCTTTTAGATCCAGTCATTTAAAAAATAGAATTCCCAAAACATTTTTTTAAAAAGAATTTTTAAAAATCAGTCCGAATTTTTACTAAACATAAAATAACTTCTTCATTTTTGAAAGTAATCACACGAAACTCTTTTTCCGTGTGTAAAAAAATATTATCCGTAATCTGTGCGAAGATTGAAAAAATTGCTTAAAAATTACGGATTTTTAAAAATTTTTTTGTGATTTTCGTAAAAAACCGTTTTTGTGAGAAATAATTTAAACAGTATTTTTTGTACATTTTTTTTTATTTAAAAGTACTTTATTTTTGCAATTAATTTGTGAAGTTTGAAAGTATTAACTTAACAATTATGCCCTAAAAATAAAAAAATTAATAAAAAATACGCGATTTTACAGTTAGCCAAACTTTGAAGTTGAAAAATAGTTTTGCGCCAAAGACCTTTGAACTGTTTAACCATCGACCGCATCTAACTCAAGGGTTACATTAAAAAGTTCTGCCTTAAACAGGGGGAAATCAGTAAATTTGGCAAGTAAAAAAAAAAATGCGAGTGAAAAAGTTATTTTTGCTTCAATTTTCGTCATTTTTTCTTTAGATAATTTTCAAAATTAAATCATTATAAATGTTAGATTAAGATGACAAAATGTATTCAATACATTTCTGAGACTCATTTAAAATATTTATCACTATCAAAATTTTTCTCTTTCATAAAACTTATAGTTTACTTTAAAATAATGCCTAATGTATAAATCTTTTTTTGACATATAATTTCATAATAAAAACGCAAAATTTGCCCATTTCGAAATTTTTTTTTTGAATTATTCAGTTAAATAAGCATAACTTCCTTAGAAAAAAATAAAAGCTATGTTCAAATGAAAAATTCTTCATTATTAATTGTGTGTTATTAATATATCAAAAATCACTAAATTGGCATGTCACAATTAATTGCTAAATGAATATTTTTAATCAATATTAGTATAAAATAATTAATTTTGTTTTGTATTTTATGATTTCTTCTAAAATGAATAAATAGATGAATTTAAATGAAAATGATTTTTAAAAAGTTCATTGATCCTTTAGAATCAGTGATTAAAAAAATAAAATGCCGAAAATTATCTTTCTTTTAAAGAATTTTAAAAAAAAACCTTTTTCTTTTACAAAATGATATTTTGCATATTTTATGATTTTTTGTCTAAAATGAATCAGAATCGTTTCGTTTAAATAAAAATGATTTTTAAAACTTTTAGAATCAGTGATTTAAAAAATAAAAAGCCAAAGACTTTTTTTGAACAAATTTTAACAAAACACTCAAAATACTTAAAAAAATCATTTAATTTTTTCTTCTTTTATAAAGATAAGTCATGAAACTTTTTTCCCGTGTGTCGAACATTTCAGAATATCCTCACAATTTCACTTCAAGATTTAAAATAGTAGTGAAATTTTGTAATTTGAAAAATTTCTACTTTTTTGTCTTTTTTCAACATACAACTATTTTTAAAAAGGCTACATTTTCGTTTCCAGGGACTAAAAAATTGCAACGAAATAATTGAAAAGTGAGTGAGTGATTTATAAATTCGCACTGTTCGCGGGTTTTTAGCGACGGACCTCGAAATTTTCAACCATGGTCAAGTGACGAGGATGACACCTAAGCTTTTACCCACCTCTCCTAAGTACCACACCTCACCAACGCAAGAACAAATTTCGAAAAAGGGAGTTTTAATGTCATAGTTAAAGAAATCAGTCACATCGCGCATACACACACATAAGTGCTATCGTCCTGAGGGAAACAGGAAATTCCTATGGGGATTAAGTTATTCACTGGTAAAAGCCCGTGCAATGGTGGGCTAAGCGGAGAGGAAAGAAACAAAGAAGTAAGAGTAATTTCGAGAAGTAATATTGGAAGTGCTGATTTTGTTTTAGCTGTTTTAGCACTTTTTGCTTCTTTTATCAAAGTTAACAATTTTACGTAAATAAGTCCAGCACTGTTGTCTTTTGTTGCACTCTTATTTAATAAAGATTCAAATCTTTTTTGCATAAAATCTTTCTTATTTACAGGGTGGTCTCCCTTTCCTGCGAAAGTCAAAGTCATTGCTTGAAAATAGGTTGCACAAATATTTGTTTATAATCCAAAATGTAAAACGCTAACATAAATATACTGTCTAAATTCTATGTTTAAAAACAACAGAATGAAGGTTACGCACAAACACGTTAATGCAAAGCAGCAATAAGTGGTTCAAACTGACTAAAAGTAGCTAGAATTAGTTCAAAGAACTTTCAAGTGCCGTATTTTATACTTCAACAATCATGTTATTGTTATTCTATAGAAATACCAAGTTAAATTGTAGAATTCTGACTTGTCTAGTTATTTCATGGAATATGTAGTTATTCTATGAAATAATGGATTTCACACTTTAAAAGTAACATATGTATGTCATTATATGTTGTTGTTACTTATGCCACCTGATCTACAATAATATCAGATCAAGGTCCGCAAAATTCATTGTGGTGAAGGGCTAGATTTTACGTCTATCGTTAACCTTAGCTTTGAGCTTCATGCAGGTGACAATACAATTTTGCTTGGTTCCACTTAATTTTGAGGGAGACCACTTTAGGGGTGATCAGGAGCCTCCCACCTCTTCCTCTTTCCCCAACCTCATGAGAGAACTTGTAGCTCAGCCACTATTTAGAGTACCCCATTTGCTGCGAAAGCACTATACATTTACAAACATCCATGCCTTCTCTGGGATTCGAACCCACACCCTACGGCACAGCAAATCAGCGTCACTAACCACTATATCTATATAAATAAATAAAATTGAAGTGTCTGTTTGTAATTTCAAATTAGAAACTTTTTACTAAATGCATTTAAAGTATATACTGTACTTATATCAAAAAATCAATTTTTAAAATTTTTGTCTGTGTGTCTGTTTGTTCCGACTAATCTGGGAACTTCTGGTCCGATTTTAAAAATTCTTTCACCAATGGAAAGCTACATTATCAGTGAGTAACATAAGATATATTTTATCTCCATATTCCTACGGAACAATATGCTGGTAAAACGTTGACGTTGCTTACTCCCCGCCAAGTTGGCGCAAAATTATGCATTTGCTCAATAATGGAAATTTTAATAAATATTTTCTCACATTTGTAACAAATAACTCAAACATAGTGTAATTTAGCATCTTTACAAAAAGCAATTTTTTAAATGGTTTTTATGGTTATTATGCATTTACATTTGTTAAATGTCAAACTCAAACTTTGAGAAATATCGCCAAGTCAGCTAAGAAGTTCTCTATTCCGACAAATCCCAGATATTTTAATGCAAATTTTCTCCCACTTTTTAAAGAGCGAAACGAAATAACGTTTTAGCGAATTGCGCAAGTGATATATTGAAAATTCTATGGTAATATTAGTTGACAGTTCCGTAAAAAGTTTTGATTACTTTAGTAGTTTTGATAGTATTTATTACTTTGAATTTTTTTTTTTACCTAATTATACAATATCATATTTTGCACAAAAATTTTCACATATACTGAACCAGATATTTTACAAGGAGGTATTACTTTGAAGGTATATAAGACTAGATATTACAATGGAGGAAGCCATACAATGTCATATGTCATGTTCATATTTTGAAAAACTCTCCCTGTAATCCAGAGGGGGTACACAGCAGAGGAAATCAGTCTCTATTAAATCATCAAGCTTATGGGGAAAAGTTGAAAAATTCAGTCTGAAAACGAATATGAGAGTGCATCTTCATAATGACGTAGATTCGCAATTGAAAATTGGTTATGCATGTTTGGACGCAAATGCTGAAGGTTATATTTTACTTTCAGAGAATTTTCTAATGTAGAAGAAATTGATGTAAATCTTATTGCTCAAATTTACCCGGGCTTGCAACAAAATTTAAATTGGAAATCAATATTGGCGCTTAACATGACATCGTCCATAAAATCAACATTGAAAATTTAAGCGACGTACGGGGGAGGGGGGTACTTGTCAAAGTACTTCATATCCCACGGAGTTCTTATATTCACTTGAACTTTCGGGTGTACCCTCACATAAACTTCAATTAAAACTAAATGTACAAGTTATGCAAAATCTTGCGCTCCTCGACTATGTAAAGGAACGAGCTTTGGATCACAAAACTGATGCAGAATATACTTGGTGCCAATATTTGAACATATGTCATGAAAAGGGATAGTGTTATCATACCTCGAATTCCACTGACCTACTGTTTCAATTCAAACAAGTTCAATTTCCAGTTTTACTGTTGCTATTAACAAACCTAACACTTCAGGTAGCAGGGGTGCATTTAGAAAAGCAATGTTTTTCCCATGGCCAACTATATGTAGCCTGATCGGTGTGTCCAATGCCTAAATCTTCACATATTTGCAAGTGAGGAAGAACATATAATATGGTATACAGTAGCATCTTAGAATAATATTCTGTTTTGAGTTCTTTTAAAGAGGAATTATATATTAAACGTAGATACTTTCGATTTTTAAAAATATTAATAGTATAAGTTACTGAATATTTGTTGTTAACTATTGTAATAAATTACGTTTTCAGTTTTTAAAACTAAACTCAATTTTAGAATTTTTAAATTTTGTTGGTACCAGTCAAGCAATAAAAAAATTACCATATTATATTATTTACTTTCTAATGATGATTACGACTTTGACAGTTATTTAAAGACATCAACGCGAGCGGAGCCGCGGGTAAAAGCTAGTCATTATATAAATTACTATAAGGATTATCAACATAATGGCAACTATTTAAATAGAAAAAGTAATTGTCGATAAACTTTTCTATAACCAGAAAAAAATATATATGTATCCCAATAAAAATGAAACAAGGAAAATAAAAGTCAATTAGCCTTTTTGCATTTTAATTTTATTTAATTTATAATCAAAATTGTTTTTTGGCTAAAAATTTTTATTTTTCCAGAATTTTTTGTATTTATTTAAAAGAGTTTAAACTAAACTCAAAATACATTTTTCTAAGTTCTGTGTTTTTAAAATTTGAGAGCATCCCATAAAGTAATTTTTCTCTTCAATAAAAAAATTGAAAGCTCATGTAGTATTTTGGTATCAGGTATTAAAAGTAGAATACATATACCTTATACCAGAAAATTGGATAGTAATAAAAATATGATACAATTGCAGTTGTCTGTATAGGGCGACATATCTGAATATAATAAAGTTGGAACACTTTTTCCATCTGCAGAAATATGATTCGTGGTCCTGTGTTTTTTAACATTATACAAAGACACCCTTAGCACATAAATTAACTAAAGTGCTTGTGGGGTTTCTTGAAATCCCAAAGGTCAGTAAGGTAAGCTGTCTTCCATTTAAAAAGGAAAACTGTACATATATTTGTGATAACAAAATTAATTTGTGTGTATATATGCTTATGATACATGAAAGTGAACAAATATGGTTTTCATTTTTATAATAGAATCTCTCATAGCATGTTTAAGTCCTGCTTTTCATATATTTATGTAATAAAAAAAATGGATTCTTTTGCAAAAGTACACATTAGAATACTATCTCTTAAAATGATTAACATTTTAAGGCTATCATGTAAAAGATATGTGATATATTGCCTCATAAAGAGGGATATATATTTATTGGCAAGAAATTAATATTTTAAAAATTAAAGAAGATGAAAAAAATTTATGTATTTCATTGAGCTGGGCAAGTTATCCTTAAAACCTGCTTAGAGGGAATTCAAGCGTATTTGAACTGTTTCTCTTGCGAAAATTCATTCATTAATTATAATTTTATGTTTATTCCAAAGAACATTAGTTCAGACCTTTAAAGTGATATTTAATTTTAAAAGTAATTGTATGTTAAGGGGGAAATCATGAGAATATAACTTTTATATCTAAAGTTTTGCTGTTTTTGTGAAATTATTGAAAAATACTTACTAAAGATGAGGAAATTTGCAAGTATTTGAAATACTTAATGTATTATAACATTTATTATTTAACTTTTTAAACTTTTGGATTGTAATAGGTATTTTGAAACTAGTTCTTTTGATGAGTAATTCCTGAACTTTTCTAATAGGTGTATTTTTTTTTCCAAACTTAATTTTAAAAAAAAAATTGAGTTTTGTTTTTTTAATGAACAAGTTTTATCAATTTTCAAATTTTTTGATAGGACGAAGGTGTACAAGATGCCCACGTGGATATCAGTCACCAAGTCAAAATGCAGTTTCTTTATCTCCTGACCCTGTTGAACAGGTTAGGCAAGTAGAAGAAGATGAAAGATTTGCAAGAATGTTACAAGTATGTTAAATTAATTTTTAATATTTTTAATTGATTAATTTTTAAAATTAAGTTTTAAACTTTTTCAGCTTTTAAAATTTTGTTATATGTAAAAGAGATATTTATTGTTGTATCAAATGAAATGTAGTTATTTGAATGATTTGGTAGTAGAAATATCTATGTTCTCATTGAACTTGTTATTTGAGTTAGATATGGTGTGTGTGATTTCATCCTATGTGTTAACAATATTTGCTAATTTTAATTATTTTATAATTTAAAAACTGTAAAAATTAAAATTATTTATCTGTAAGAAAAAGATATAAACTATTTTATTAGTGAAGAGGCACACTATAGTTCTTGCATTACATGAAGAACTCAAGAAAATTCATGCCCTAAATGCAAGTGAGTTGTATTTTGTGTGTGTGCGTGTATGTATTTAACTTCTTCGTTTGTGTCTAGAAATATTCTGAACCCCTAAAAGCTCAAGAGCTCATATTTGCTCATAAAACTCACATTTGCTTACATGTACATTGAACATGCAGTTCTGACATTGCATTGTTTTTTAAACATGTAATAATTTTACTTGGAACATAATCTAAATTATTCATTGAAGCACAGCATTTTACTTTTCAAACAAAACATACACATACAAAAACAAAAAGCAATAATAAAACACTAACATGAACCTGGCATAATAGTAAAAAAACCTAATTCTTGGAAAAAAATTAATCTGTAAAGAAAATTACTATTAGAATGGGTATTTTACTCAAGTTTCAGTTAATAAAATGAACAGCTTTGAAATAGGCCTCTTATGTACCTTAAGTGGTTTTGATTTCAACTATTTTTATCCTAGTGCATCTTTTCATGTATAAATGTTATTGATTCTGTGTAATAACCATTGATACAATGGAAAATTGGCTTTTATTACAACTCATATCTCCAACTTTAGTATCATTTCGAAATTAAGTATGCTGTATGAAAGTAAAGATCTGTAAATGAAAAGTAAAGATCTTTATTACAAACATATCTCCAATTTTAGTATTCTTTTTTTCTTGAATTTCTGTTTATACTACTCCTGTAAACTATTAAAAAACTGCTTCATTTTTTCTAAATGAATTCAGTTAATGCACCTTTTTTAATGTAAAAACCTTTTTTTCATTTAATTTTATTCAACACACTCAACAATTAATGTAATTGACCTTTCAGTCAAAAAATGAAGAAGAAAAATGAGAGAATTATCATTTTTAAAAAAAATTTGATGCTATTGTATTCTATATACAATTCAGCTATAATTTAATCGTATATTTTGATAATGAGTTCGCATTGGAGCTTTCAAAGTTGAGTTGTGTTCTTGCATGATATTTAAGCTTTGATTATTTTGAAATTAAGTATGTTGTAAAATATATGAACAGTAGAGATCTTTGTATTTTCATTTGTTAGGCAAAAAATTGTACAAAAGTCCTTAATTGGACCACTAATCAACAATGTAATGATTTTTTTTAAAAATACATGCAAATTTGTGCAGATTCAAACATTTATGTATATTTAAAAGCACATTAGTATTGCCAAATGTTAAAATAGACCCCGTAGTCAGGTGATCAGAATTGCAAATGGGGTTGTTGTCCTTTTTGTACTAGTTTCAGGCTCACTAAAGACCAATTGATGCTCATTAAATCTGCCCAGACGCAAAATCCTCCCATGAGCATAATGTGAAGCTTGGAAAATGGGTTGACAGCTCTGTTGTCGTCATTATCAATTGATAATGGTTCAAAATTATTAAATATATGGCCTATAGCTCTTGTAATGTTGCAAAGTGTGATGTAAACAAAATAGTAGATTTTGCAATATTTTTCGATGTGTCATTGCAAATAATGCCCCTAAATTAAGTATTCTTCCCATTTAAAAAGATTATTGACTTGGTTTATGAAATAATCTTCCTGTGTGACCTGAAGAGAATAAATCAAGTGCAGCCATCTATTTTCCCCAGAAAACTGCTGGCTTTCCCATCTTGCTTATGCTGATTTGCTGTGTGATTGTTAATGTTATTTTTTTTGTTTTTGATCTTCATAATGTTTTGACTGTTAATGTAAGAGAAGTAGTATTTTGCAATTTTTAATTATGACTTTCATTTCATGTATTTGTTTTTATTTAATAAATTCTTATTCTTAATATTGTAAATATATAGAATTTTATTTCTTTATCTTAATGTAGTAATTACTTAAACAAATTTTGCCTCAGCTGCTTATAAATCTTTTAGTACTTGGAAAAAATTGTATGTAGGAAGTACGACTATGGAGATTGTTACTTAATATCATAGTATATTATATTGTGCATAATAGGAGCCCCCAATAAAAATGCAGCCATTTCGCAGATGAAAGCTACTTATATTTTTTTAATTAAATTCTCTGAATTAATAAATGTTGAAAATTTTTTTATTATTTAAATCAGTTATGTTTTGATTCTCCTTAAATGCAGTCCCTTCAAGCTATCTCAATTTTTTTTATATCTGTTAGTAGATTTGTTTAACTAATTCTATATATGAAAGAAAAGTATGAGACATAAATTTTTAATTTCTTGAGAGTTAAGACATTACTTTCCAAAAAGCTTTATTGTAATGATTTGTTTTTTTTAAAACATATGCAGACCTAGGCATGACTGCCATAAGTCTGTGATGGGCAGCCCAATACAAGTCAGATATACAGTTTTTTTTACAGCATTAGCTACTGCTATATTTGTGCCATTAAGTCCATTACATGTTAGCACTACGTAAGCAAGTTGGGATATCTACCATGGGGGTTTCCATGAGGGAACTCCAAATCTTTCCCTCATACAGTCTAGCATACTTTATTGAAATATAATTTTTATATTGTTACCTTTAATTAAGGATCTAATTAGCAAAATTAAGTTTCTCCAATAGCTATTATTCATTATAACTTCAAATATGATTCTGCTTAAAAATGGTTACATTTATTCCATTCTTGGAAAGGAACAAATGAATTAGTATTTTTATTTAGTTTACTTTTGCGTCATTTCTGTGCAATGTATTTATTACATATTAACCATATTTTGTAAGTAATTTTGTGTGATTCAGTAGTATTTTAATTATTTTTGCCAATGGCACTGTATGGATTTTTGCCATTGTTATTGGAATAAAGTTTAAGATGCAGTTGTGTAGTGTATATTTTTAATTAAGTTAATTTTATCAA
Source organism: Trichonephila clavata (assembly GCA_019973975.1). Lineage (NCBI taxonomy): Eukaryota > Metazoa > Arthropoda > Arachnida > Araneae > Nephilidae > Trichonephila > Trichonephila clavata. Next base: position 19,161 of record BMAO01034064.1, read on the forward strand.
ACATTGTTGAAAATAAATATTTGTATGACAAAAATATTCCTAAGCATGTTTATTAGATTTTCATGACTTAAAAACAATTTCTTTCAAGTATTTAATTAAGATATTATAGCACCTTTTCAATTGCTTTTTATTTTACATATTACTTTTTCTTTTAGGCTCAGTTTGATGCTGAAGCTGATCCAAGTTATCTGCCATGTAGGCAGCCTGCAACTCATTTTACACATTCACAAAACAGAGAGTCAACCTCTAGTGATGATGACAGCAGTTTAGATTTACAAATGGAAGCTGATTTCCCCATCACAAGAATCTCTTATGATCCTTTAAATTTAAATCCCCTCCTGCGTGGAATACAAGTTAGGCTGGCTCGATCACCTTTTTATGTAAGCAGCACTGTTATAAAACTTTCCTCTTAATTTATTAATAATTTAGTTTTAATTTAACATTAAATATAGTTAAAAATTTTTCATTTCAGGATTGATTATGTTGGAAAAGTTTAATTATTTTAATACTTTTATACTAACAAGGATATTTTTACAGATATTCAACTTATATTATAGGTGTAACTAAATTTTGGTTTAAAATGATACTATCTTTTAAATATTTTCAAGAAAATGTTATCTGAGGCTTTGAAATTTTTTACATACATTTTTTTAATTTGCATTGTATGTCGTAGAAGAGCATATTGCTAGATTCTGGATCTGTTTAGATAGGATGAATAAAAATAATTGCTTTCTTTTTGACACCATAAATTTCTTTGCAAAATGAAAGTTTCTGGCATTGAAAACTACTATTCACAGTACACCTTATACTGATAATCAGGATAAAGCAAACTTTCTACCTACTCGAAGCTTAATATTAAAATCTTATACTATTCTGATTCAATTTTAATTATTTCTACCTTACTACTTGGTTTATGTAGAGAAATCCAAGGTCTGCAATCTAAAAGTAATCTAATTGTTTTTTAAAACTTTACCATGTCATATGGATCAGCGGCTGTATTACCATTAATAACTATAAATTCCATATTCTAAAACTAAAATCTAGGGATTGCAATATTGGACCAAAAGTTTAATACCAGTATGAGAAATTTTAGGAAAAAAAAAACCACAGGGGGGTTTTTTCCCCCTTAGTTTTACTTGCCAGTTTTATTAGAGTGTAAATATTGCAAGAAATAATTTTTAACTTATAAATTATAACAGTATATAAAAAAATCACAAAAATAAATAAATAAAGGAACATCTTATTTATTTAAATCACAAAAAAATGCAAACATCACTATTCAGTATGTGGTACTATTACAAATTATTGAAATGTTCTTCATGTTTTTGAAAGTTCAATGTTTGAAATGTGTTCTTAAAAGGCAATGCATCAATTATACTGTCATTAAGCCTAGAACATAATTTAATGCAAAAATTGCCAGCTGTGGAAAACGCTCTTTTGGCATCTACGCTAGTTGGTGGTACTGTCAGCAATGTGTGCGATATACTTTTTCCAAATATTTACCTCTAAATCCCCCATTTTCAAATAAATCGATTTCTCGTTGAATGATTTTGGAAAAAGCTGATTTCTGTTCTGTATTTTGGTTTGTTGAAATTTTTTTAGTTATCGCTAACTCTAATTTTGTTCAAGAGATAGTTTCTTTTTTAATATTGGCATTAGTATCACCATCATCTTCAATAATTGTACTGAATTCTTCTAAATGTAGATTAGTTTGTGGGTAAGAAATTTTAAGAAAATTTACAATAAACTTGATCAAATTTGATTTGGTTAGTCTCTTTTCTTCTTAACTCTAGATAATTTTTTACACTGTGCCATTATATTATTTTCATCTTATAAATAATGAAACCAAACCAAAGTATTATCAA
>BMAO01034065.1:0-21010 GCA_019973975.1 Trichonephila clavata
AGAGGTGCTTATCCTTTTCGTGGCGAATTTCACGTCATACTCTGCAGTTCCATCCACTGGCTTGCCTTCTGGATTTTGGGGTACCAGTATTGTAATAATGATGCATGATCTGTTCGAAGTAGAATCGTCGACCGCAGGCGACGGAAGTGCTCACGGCTTTTACGATAAGCAGTCTTCCTAGTTACACAGTAGTTTTCTGCCCGACAGACACTTACTAAAATAGGCGATTCTGACCATCTATTTCTGGGACAATACACTGATGTTTCTCACACCATCTGTATCCAGAATAAACTGTGTCACAGTTTCAGGATATGCCAGATGTTAGTGCATCCTGAGTTTGTTAGTTAAGTGTTGTTAGTACCACGCACGTCTACAGATGAATTTCTGTTTTGCTTCGGTCAGCTTAAGGTGGAGTGGTCTGGCGATTGCTGAGTTCTTCACGAATTTTGCAATACGTACATAAGCCCGCGCCACCTGTTCCGTGAAGTCACCATTCAAGTTATTTCGGCGGAAGGTAAGAACAAATCTGGATAAGATCTGCATGAAAAACTGGAAAAGCTCCGAGCTGATGTTCACTAGCTCTTTCTGGGCTTATGTACGTATTACCGGAAATTCGTGAAAGAATTCAACAATCGCCAGACCACCTATGTTGACCGAAGCAAACAGAAATTCATCTGACGAATTATGTGTCGCCTTTAACAGCTCAAGGATGCACTCAACATCTGCCCAATCCTGGCATATCCTGGAAACTGTGACACAGTTTATTCTGATACATGCAAGTTGTGAGAGCATCGGAGCTGTATTGTCCCAAGAAATAGATGGTCAGAGCGTGTCACGCCTATTTTGTGCGTTCAGACCAGAAAGAAACTACTGTGTAACTAGAAGAACTGCTTGCTATCGTAAAGTTTAGAGCACGCATCCTTGCCTCTACGGTCGACGATTCCTACTGAACAGATCATATCATTGACCTGGCTACTGAATTTTAAAAATCCAGAAGGCCAAATATTGTGGTGGATACAAAGACGTATGAGTAAGACAGAAATTGCAAAAGGATCAGCACACGGAAATGCAGATGCTCTTCGAGAAGATCTTGTCCTGAGAGCTGCAAATACTGCTCGAGAGTCGAAAAGAAATTTACAGCCAGATCCAGTAGTCCGCCGTTACAACGCCATCAACATCGGAATTGACCCGTGGTGTGACGAGAGCGTTCGAAAAGAACAACTGGCTGATCCTGAAATTAAACCAGTAATAGAGTCATAACCAAAGAGTCATCTGATGAAAGCCCAGCTGGCAAGACATCGCCTCTACCATCCTACAACGAAGCGTTACTGCCTTTTGGGACTTCTCTGCAATTCGAGAAAATGGTGTTTATATCGAAAATGGGAGTCTGACGGAAAGCATTCAGGTATACCACTTCCCAAAGACAAGAATATGGACAGTCCAAGAACTCATGGTAAGGTCCAACTGGTGGTCATTTTGGTATGAAGACCTACAAAAGTCCGAGAGCGCTTCTACTGGAACAATGTGCGGAGTGGATGTTGATATGGTGTCGCACATGTGATCCCTGTGCTGCACGTAAAGGTCTGAAAGCACCAGGACGACTCGCTGTATAATGTAGCGCTCGAACGAATAGCTGACATCTTAGGCCCACTTCCGAGATCATCGACGGCAACAACAACATCCTGGTTGTCATGGACTACTTCACCAAGTGGCTCGAAGCCTATCCTCATATCCGACCAAGAGGCCCCGAATTGCTGGGAAGCATGGAGTTCTCTACAACTGCACCCGATCAGGAAGGAACTTCGATTCTGCAGTTTGCAAGAGACTGTGTGAGATACTGGCATTGACAAACCCGACAACAGCTTACATCCTCAGTCTGACGACATGGTGAGAGGTTCAATCGACCATCCTGAACAGCTCTCCTGGCTCCAGTAATCAACAGACTGGGACCAGAAACTGCCTCTTTTCCTGTTGCCTACCGAGTGCCGTCCACGAGACCACTGGCTATTCCCCATCCCAGATGTGCCTTCCTTCTGACGTGATCTGCCTGCAGATCTCTTTGTTCAGCCGGCCCCTGATTCCTATGCCCGGAGGAGGCGTCGAGAAACCTTGCACGGATGGAGGAAATGCATCATTTGGTTGGGGAAAGAATCGCATGGCTTCAGAAGATGAAGACCTGATAAGACGCAAGACAACCGGACAATGACTTTCACTAGAAGGCGACAAAGTGTGTGGTTATGAACTGAAACGTCGAAAAGGACTCTCCAAAGCTGCAAACCAACTGGGAAGGTCCTTACACAGTCCTAAAAGACTGAATGACGTTGTGGTTCGATACAGAAATCACCACACAAAACCTAGTTGCAATACATTATAATAGGCTGTGGCCCTCACTTGGCCAAGGAGAATAAGGTACCTAAGTTCAGACCATGGCTCAAATTGTTTTGTAAATAATGTGATTTATTTAACACTTTTCTAATTTCAGTTTTATTTTAGTGTTGTAATTTATGTTTGTATTTGAGTTTATTTTATTTTTGGTTAAGTTGAGTATTTTACTTTATATCTGATTATTATGTGAATAGGTTATGTCTGTAAATAGATGATTCTTAATTAGGATTGCCTGGGACGTGCAGTCTTTGAGAGGGGAAATGTTACGAATTTTGTATAAAATAATGTAAATAATTTGGATTTGGATGTGCAATGCCTTTATATTTTATGTTAAGATTGTAATATTCACAAGCAAGCCGTCTCTTACGTTATAATGGCAATTCAATGGGAACTTGGCGAAATATTGGCGATAGAGCCAAGTTGGCATCATTTTTGGGGACCAAGTTGGCGACATTGGCGACCATGTTGGCGAGTTCGGGACCCTCTGGATTCTTCTAGAAATTAGTAGAAAAATCCACTAATTTCACGATCTGTGGCGCGAGCGCATCTTTCCAGAAATTTCGGCCTCTGCTATAAATAGAGAGAGACGCGCCGCAACAGTCAGTCTGATTTCAACCAGCGAGTAGTGAGCATTGTTTTGATTAGCGATCAGCTCGGCTGTGCTTGTGAATAGTTTTTTACATACGTGTATTTTAGACACTGCGTATTGTGTCTGAGTGCTGTTGAAGGTGTCAAATCCTTCTGAAATTTACTCTGTGAATTTTGCTGTTGAATCCTGTATTTTAAGGATTAATTTCCGACAATAAATCCTCATCGCTCTTAAAGAACTGTCTTGTTGTTTACGTCTGATTTTGCATAAAATCCTCGAACCCCGATCTACGTAACAGTACATAAAGTACATTAACAATTTTTGTAGTTTTTTCACTTTTTATTTTATATTGGCTTATATTTAAGATATTAAGATTGTACAATGTTCGAAGAACTGCTGTATATCAGTCGATTTTTTTTCAATGATACTCTACAGCTATGAAAGAGTAAAATATCGTACACACAAAATAAAAAATTCTCAAAAATGAAAAAAAAACTTTTTTTTTTTGTGATTTGAAGTAAATTTTAAATGTTTTATGATATGAGTAGGGTATTCCAGAGTAATATATTTCTCAAAAAGTAAGAATAATTTTAACACAAATGTGTGTATTTCAGTAACCAAATGTTCAGTGAATATTCTGGTTATGATAAATTTGAATTTTTAAATCTTTGTATGATGTAAGACATAAACAGTATTATATTCAGAATATGATGAATTGTGCAAATATAAATCACATCACAAACGTTGTACAAAAAGGTAAATGAAATTTTCAACAAAGAATAACTCCACAAAATTAAGGCAAAAAATTTCATATTAACCAGCCTTTCTATCATTTACACATGTTGTGAACATTAATTTACAATCAAATTTTGTTTCTTTATATATATATAAAGGAGAAAAGCGACTCACTCACTGACTGACTGACTAATCACGAAATCTCTGGAACTATTCAACCTACAGACTTGAAATTTGGTAGACATGTTCCTTTGATAGAGTAGACATCAGCTAAGAAAGGATTTTCCGAAATTCGAAACGCAAGGGGCGTTACGGGGGTTAAGGGCTTTAATAATAATTGTTTCCATGTCTAAACTACTTGATGTATAATCTTGAAATTGAGTAAGCGGATTCCTTTCAGAGAGTAGAGATCCGCTACAAAATGAGTTTGCTGAAAATCGACCCCCAAGTGGCGTTGCAGGGGCTTAGGGGGCGTTATAGATAATTATTTCCATTTTTAAACTATTCGACACACTGTCTTTAAATTTGATATATAGATTCCTTTCGTAGAATAATGATCAGTTACTAAACGGGTTTTCTGAAAACAGACTTCTAAGTGGGGTTGCGGGGGATTAAGGGGCGTAATAGATAAATATATCCGTTTTTAAACTACTTCACCTACCTGCTTGAAAATTGGTAGGTAAGTTTCTTTCCTGGAGTAAATATCCGCTACAAAATGGGTTTTGGGAAAATTGACCCCCAAGGGGTGTTGCGGGGGTGGGGGGTTTAAGGGGCGTTATAAATTCCTATTTTTAAGTTATTAGATGTACAGTCTTGAAACTTAGTAAGCAGATTCCTCTCATAGGTAGATATACGCTAAAAATGGGTTTCGTGAAAATTGCTCCCAAGTGGCGTTGAGGGGACTTAAGGGGCGTTATAGATAATTATTTCCATTTTTAAACTATTAGACGCACAGTCTTTATATTTGATAAAGAGATTTCTTTCATAGAGTAGATATCAACTAAAAGAAGGTTTTGTGAAAACAGACCTCTAAGTGGCGTTGCAGGGGAATAAGTGGCGTAAGAGATAAATATTTTCGTTTTTAAACTATTTGACCTACCTGCTTGAAAATTAGTAGGAATGTTTCTTTCATGGAGTAAATATCCGCTACAAAACGGGTTTGGAGAAAATTGACCCCCAAGGGGTGTTGCGGGGGGTTAAGGGCAGATATAAATAATTATTTCTTTTTTTTGAACTATTAGACTCACAGTCTTGAAATTTGGTTAGCAGATTCCTCTCATAGGATAGAAATACACTGCAAAATGTGTTTTGTGAAAATCGACCCCTAGGTGGTGTTGCGGGGGTTCAAGGGGCATTATTGATAATTTTTTTTGCATTTTTAATTAATTGGACGCACAGTCTTCAAATTTTGCTAAGCAGATTCCTTTCATAGAGTGCAATTCCGTACAAAATGGGTTTTGTGAAAACAGACCCAGAAGTGGCGTTGCGGGGGCTCGGGTGGCGTTACAGACAATTATCCCCATTTTTAAACTGTTAGATGTACAGTCTTGAAATTTGATAAGCAGATTCCTTTCGTAAAGTAGAGAACCGCTACAAAATGGGTTTCGCGAATATCAACTACCAAGTTTAATTTCGGGAGATTACGAGGCGTAATCGATAAATATTTCCATTTTTAAACTACTTGATCATCCTGCTTGAAAATTGGTAGGCATGTTCCTTTCATGAAATAGAGTTCCTCTAACAAAGAGTAAAATGAAAATTGAACCCAAAGATGTTTGCGAGGGGTCAAGAGGAGTTATAGAAAAAAATTCCTGATTTTAATTGTTAGACCCATATACTTGAAATTTGTTAAGCATGTTTTTTTGTTGAATAGGGATCCACTAAGAATAAATTTTAAGCAAATCAAGTTCTGGGGGTTGCAGGAGGTTACTGAGACTTATTAACAAAAAAAATTACTTTTTTCGAGCTACAAGGACTATAATAATGAAATTTGGTTTGTCTTTTTCTTTTGTTGAATTGAAATCCGCTAAGAGCGGTAATTTTGGAAAACGGCTCTCAACGGGATTAAGAGGATATTTATAGTAAAACTTTTGCTTTTTTCTGTTAGATTTAAACTTGAAATTTGGCTTGCATGTTCAATTTACGGAGTAGAGATCCACCGAAAATTGGTTTTGCGGGAATCCACTTGGTTTTTGAGTTACGAAAGAGCAAACATCATTCTATGCTTCAATTTTAGAGATTTTTAGAAAATAAAAATTAGACGAGTTCTGCCCTTTTTTTTTTTATCAACAGGTGACAGTTACAGGTATAAGTATATTTTTCAATTCAATCGAATTCTTAATGCCAGGACTTAGATATCAATAATTTATACTTACATATAAGCAGTAAAAATTTATAAAACATCATGAAATACCCAGCGAAGCGGGCGGGTAACAGCTAGTATATTATAAAAGATAATCTCTCTCTTTCTGTTTCTGAAAGCTAGTTTTTCCTATAGTATCATTTGAGTCAAAAATATTTTACTGCATTTATTTTTATTATTTTTTATAAAAAAAAATTCAGAGAATTTACAAAGTAAAGTGAATTCTAGACCAGAAATCGGTATATTCTCAAGAAAGAACCAGTTGTTAGTGAAATAAGATATCGAAAGTATCAGACACCTACTTGATATGAGCTTTCAGGAAAAAATGTCCCCCATCCCAGCAACAGTCGCGTTAAGACTGTCATGCTCCAATTAATATTTTTCATATTATTTAAATCGAGTTTTACACACAGGCATAACAATTTCCATTCCTTCAAAAATGAAGAAATATTTTTGATTGTTATTTATTTATTTATTTTTATTTCTATAAAGCTCAATGCAAGGGCGATCAGTGTCAAAATATCAATGCTAGGAATTAAACTTTGAAGTTCGTGAAAAGAACTTCAATGCCAGTACTACCTTAAGTTACTACTTTTTGGAATTTCATATTTACACTAATAATTATAAAACTGTTCTTCCATAGAAAAGTGTGTTTTTGGAAGATGTATTCAAGCAAAGAAAACAAATACTGATGCATATTAATCAACATAAAAGTACTATAAAAGTCCATTGAAATATATTTATAAATATAGACGAAAATCTTAAAATTAGCTGATGTATAACACGGAAAATTTACAAAATAAAAAATATTTTTAATTAGATTTCATTAAGCTGGACATTATTTTCACTGCTTCCTTTGTAAAGGAAAGCAAATAATAAATGTATGTTTTGATTTTATTTTAATGTGATAAAAATGTTTGTAAATTTTTTAAGTCTCAAGGGAAAATACAAAATAAATCAAAAGTAAAGTCATAATTATCGTTTGCAGTTTTAAAGGAATGAAGTAAAATTAAAGAAATTACTGATTTAAAATTGCGTCAACCATCTCTCTTTGAAAAAGTGATTTCCTGAAAACAGTGGCGTAGCTAGGTATTTAAAGGCCCTGGTGCAAAAGAAATTTAAAAAATAAGGGCTCTATCTTGGTTGAATCCTATCAAGTAAAAATATGGGAATATTTTTAAAAAATACAAAGCTACAATTTTTACTTACTGTCTTCTCTTTCTTGGCGTTGTTTGCGCTTAAACGCACCCCACTTGGTTTTTTTCTTTTTTTTTTAAATCTAAATTTTAGTTTTATAATTTATCTATAGGATTTGTATGTGTTCGAGTATTTACTGACTTTAAAAAGAAGCAGAAACGAAATGCTACGCGATAAAACGTCGTTGAAGAATCCCTAGCTATTAATTTATTCGGGAGGATGGAACTCACATCCAACAGAGGGCTTAGAGCTACAAAATGGTCCGAAGAGATAGACAGGAAATAGTTCAAAAATATGCAGGAACAAGAAAATTTAATATAATATTATTATAATTATTTATATAAAAAAAACATATATGCAAAAGAGCAGAGGAGGGGGACAAAATTACATCAGTAAAATTACATCATGCGAGAAGATTGCAAAATATTGAAACAAGAAACTAGCTTATTATGAATCATATTGCTATTAAAAATAGAATGTAACTAAGAAGGAATTGCTTCTTGTGTAGATTTTTTAAGATGTAATAATAAGTATGGTAAGACTTTTCATGGAACTTGAAATAACAGTCTATAAAAAAAATGAAAATATTGAAAATAACAAGAACTTTTCAATAAGTAAAGTTCGCAACACTGAACAAACAACGAAAAGAATTTAGGTGAAATCCCTACAAATTCGAAATTATTTTCAACTGAATTGCGACGATTACAGTTATGTTGCAACATTTTATATTTATATCTCAAATTTGGAAGAAATCGCAAATTCGGCTGCTCTTGTGTATAATATCCTGCTTAAAATCTAAAGGAATTCATGATACCAAAAAGAGTGTTGTAGATAGCGATAAAGCAGTGCTTCTCAAACTTTCAATATTTGCAACTTAATTTTCAGCCATAATTTTCATCGCGCCCCACTTCTTACAATAACATGAATGCAATTATAATATACTTTAACGGTAAAACGATTTTAATTATAAACGCGCTAATTCGATCAATATTAAGTTTTGTAAATAAATTTTGTATATGACAAGCCCAAGAGAGTCACTAGTAATTACTGAACTTGTTTTTAATTGAATATTAATGAATTAATTATCAAATACTTTGTGCAGAACTGATATATTTATAAGTAGTGCGTATTAAATCAATTTGAATATGTATTTTATTTTTTATTATATTAGAATGTATTTTACTTTGTAATTATTTTAAATTGTACATTATTTTATCAAATTGATAATTATTTTAAATATTGTATTTTTCGTAATATGCTCGCGCTTCCCCCCCCCCCATGTAGGGTTATCACGCCCTCCTTAGGGGGCGCGTCCCACAGTTCGAGAAACGACGCGATAAAGATTTTATTTCGAGTTTTGAGAACAATTTAATAACAGTATACATGAAGCAAAATGTGACTATAAACCAAACGATTTACATAACTTTAAAAATGTATATATATTATCATTGCAAACAAAACAACGACGTTGAGCCACAACATCTTCTCAGCATATAATGAATAAAAATTTATGTGGATACAAATCATTCCCAATTTGTGTTGTTACATGTTACAAATTCATAGATTTTGAACACGTTCCGCATAATAGCATGAACTCCACACGGAACGTTTTTTTATTGTTGGTATCGGAAATCAAATTTTGTTTTACACAAACGAAAACAATCCACAGAAACAAAATTAAATTAAATTCAAATATAAAATTTTAAAAAATAAAATCTTATTTTTTATTGCTAGGAAAATATAAAATATGCAAAATTGCAAGATTTTTATCAACAACTTTTATGTAGGTAAAATTAAATTAAAAAACTATGAGTACTATAAATTTTGGCGCCCCTTGCCCCAGGCGCCCTTGTGCGGTGAACAATGTTGCCATCCCCACGCGGCGGCCCTGAATATCTCAATCAAAAATAAGATTTTTAAGAGATTGGGACATGAGCTATGTTTAATTCACATTTATTGATACATTTAAAAGGGGCTGTGAAAGCTCTTAAGACATCTCCAAACATAGTATTTTGACATACTTTTGTAGAAATTATTTTTGCTATCTCGGGCTCTCAGCTCAAGCTCAAGCTCACACGTTTTTCAGTTCCCAAAATCTCATTTGTGACAATGTAACGTACCTTGTTACAAAAATCAATTTAATAATAAATAACTTGATTGAAAGAGTTCTAAATGGCTTTCTTATGAGAACCCAGTAATGGTAATTTGAAACACAGATTTCCCTTATCTCTAGGACTGTATATAAATATTTCACATGAATCACTTGGAAAATACGATCATGGTTGAAAAGAGAGGCATTGAGCGGACAGCGAGAATCCAATAGAACTAACGTCTTTCTTTATAGATAGGTAGCCACTTCTTTCTTCCTTTAACCTATCTCATTCATATACTTGTAACTTTTCACACTAGCTTCCCACTGCATCCTGACAACAGAGAGGAGCAGTCACTTAGGCTGCTCCTTTCTTCGATTGCTGTCGCAATCCTCCGTTTTTCCTTCCTTGCACTTCCTCCAGACTTCTCCCCGGTTCGTCCGCTCTGCGGGTCACCTCCGCTTGGGAGCCACTTGATTTGTTTACATTTCATTCATGGTTATTCTATTTCGCCCAACTTGGGTAAAAGCGCTGCGCGCTGAGGCCCGCGTATATCTAATTTCAGTCTTTAACCTATCCAATCTAATTCCCATTCTTTCTAAGGAATGTAATTTCTTCTTCAGCCCTGAACTTCTGGAATGTCTCAGTACACCTGCATATACATCTTGTTAATCCTTCTGAATATGAAATTAAAAAATGCCACTGGTTCTGACATTTTTCCAAATACAGCCCTCTCTACTTTTCTCCCGAAAAAATATAATCTATTACCCGAAATAATTAATAGATGCTTCCGAATAATTAATAGACCGAATTACCCGAATAATTAATAGACCGCTATTTTCCGGAGAAATAGAAAAATAGAGTTAATGTAATTATGATCCAAAAACCTGTTGACAAGATACAAAATATTTTTAGTATCATAGACTTATTTTTATCTCACTTCAATTTTAAAAATATTTGAGCACATACTCCTGATTGGAATGAAAGGCCATTGCTAAGAAAACTATTCTATCCCACCAGAACAGTTCAGTCTTAAGGAAGCTCGTCCTACTCATCATCAACTGATCAGTTATTCCAAACTGAATACTACTGGCGTCTTCTTTGATGTCAGCAAAGCATTTTGATAGCTTTTTCATGCTAAACTGTTCTACAAGTTAATCAAATTAAAGTTTCCTGATTGCTTAATCAAAATCATCGCTTAGTATCCAGGAGGAGGGGGGAATCCTTCTGATCACAGTTAGATTCTCTCGTAAGGGAGAAATTCCAGTCCGAACACTTCTAGGAAGTATGCTAATGTAAAATGTATGCTAATGTCTGTAAATATAAATACACCCACGACTTTTTCACCGTTCCTCCATCAATCTCTGTTTAAAAGTGACGCAGCATTTTTATCCTAAGAGAATTAACATTAATCTTAACACAAGAGTTATTCAAAATTATTTCAGTAGCTAAGAGTCATATTTGTCGAAATGAAGGTTTGTCATTAATATAGATAAAACAAAGCACAATTATCTTTTTTTTTAAAAAAAGCAGCCTATAAAGCAATCCAAATAATCTCAAAATGGTTGGCAAAGAAATAAAGTGGATCAATAAAATCAAGTACCTCGGTACAATTCTAAAATTTAAACTGAGCTTTTAACTTCATTGTCAGAATACAGTCACTTGTAGAGAGTTTTGAAACAAAATTCGTCAAAATATACCCTTGATGGGAAGAAACTCTATACCTTGTTTTTTCAAAACTGATTTTTTTTTATGAAAAGATACTTAAGATCCATTCGTACTTGCGCAACCCTATCTGAAGCTTTGCTGCAATTGCTTACAGATAGAAAACTTAGATTCTTCTAAAAGAAGCACTTTGAGAAATTACTAATGTTCCACCACAGTACATTAGAAACATTCAAATACATTGAAATAAATAAAGAATTTTGCACAAGTCACAAAGATCTTTCAAATCCCTTTATTTAAGTTCAATCAGTCTTTACTAACAATAATGAAAAATACTTAAGGTATTCGAACACGTTCGGATTACTTTTTAACAAAATAGCATGCTAAAACATTATAAATGCTCTTTTAGGACTCAATACCAATAAATATTACTATTTAACTATCAAAATTTAAAATAAATTACATGAATTTTACAAAAATCCCCATTATAAGTGAAATTTTAGCAATATTTATGAAAAACTTCAAAGCAGTTAGAGAAAAAAGTAATAAACATATATTAGTAAAAGTATTACGAAAACAAATTAGATGCATTTATCTAGAAAATGTACTAAAATTTTAATTTTTTATTAAAATTTGAAAATTTTAGAGCTGATTGAGTAAACATTGTAAGAAATGTTACATTTTTATGAGACTATTATTTAAATAACAAGCCAAAACTCAAAAAGTATTCATACAATAAGAAATAGTTTTAGTACATTCTCTAGAAAATAACATAAATATCAGGTTTAAAAAGTTTTATAAAAATACATTTGTAATATTTTGAGTTATCAGACTCGCTATGATAGATTTTGAGCAATTTAAATGCCCACCTCTGGTAAATCAAAACCCCACTTCCGGTTTTTTAATTTATAAAATTTATTGTAACTTGGCCTCTAGGTAGTGTAGAAACAAAGTAAAGTATGTTTTGTAAAGTCAAAATATAGCTCTATTCAATAAAATAAAAAACAAAAATATCTGTCTTGACTGAATTTGGTCATTTTCAACGTGTTTGGATATCTTAAATGCTTCTACAACTACCCTCCCTCTAAAGCCTCTACAAAACTTTACTTTTAAAATCTCGTTTTGATTTGTTTATACGCCTTAGACAAATTTAACTAATGCGTTTTATTTAAAATATTTTTCTCTTTACACAGTTGTTAAAGTTCTCTCTAGTTGTAGCTTGGTGCTCATGTCCTGTTTCATGGAATGGATCACTGTTCTTTTTTTCGCCCACACGCTGCTTTCAGTCGAGGATGTCATAAGTCAGTCAAAGCTTTTAAATTTCTTGCCTAATTTCTTAATTTTCTTTTCTTAGAACTCGGATCTTACTCTTTTACATGTGATGAATATAGCCAAGAATCTCTTTCTGAGGGGCATGCATATGACGATTTGGGCTCCATGAAGTGTTGCAATGACTCTTCTGTCTGTAAACATTAGTTATAAAGCATTGCTTAAACAAGTAATTTAATATACCTCTCTGAATGTATTACGTAACATAACACACCACTTAAGAGTGCATTTTGAACTTATGTTATTAGAAAAATTGATGTTCCTTTGAAACACATTTCTGAAGAACACTGAAATTAAACTTTGGAGAATTTTTTTTCTGAGCATTAAAAGACATACATTTCAGTTAAACACTCGAATTCGAGACCGACGAGTATTCGAGTCCTGAGAATGCGTCCAATAGAGGGGCTCATCCATGTTAAGTCTGTAAAGTTCCAACATCTTCATACGAAAGGATTTGACAGTTAAAAAGGTGAATGAACGAGTGAATATTAACGTCGCACTGTTCAGCTACACGAGGACGACACCTGACCATGACGCACCCCCTATCCTAACTACCACCCCACACCAACGGGAGGACATTTGAGCTCTCGACAGATTTACTGTGCTTCGCTTCCCTACACGGTGGGTCTTTAGTGGTACTGGGCTCGAACTCGTGACATGCCAGCCACGATCCGATACCTTGACCACTCGGCTACCGCGGCCGCAATTGAGAAGATAGGCTGGTAAATCAAGTGTGACAAACTTGTCATCTAACCTTAGTTCAAAATTACGGAAAGTATATTGGCTGTTCTTATGACAGCAAGTTTTTGATATAAACTTAATTTTGCCTTTTATTTAAAAACTTACGAGATCATAAATTTTCGCTCAAAAGCATTCGATTTTATAAATCGATATTCAATATTTGATTGAAACGGGTATAATTACGCAAATTTTTTATTATATATATATATTCATATCATATATCATATATATGTTTACAAAATTTTCCATTCAATAAAAACACATGAGTTGGGAGAAATATCTTATAAACTATATGAATAATTTCAATTGATTATCCAATTTCCCTCTGATGGACAACTATCAGTTGAAGAATAATGAATTAGCTTAAACCTTCAGTTTTATTACAAAAGAAATTATGTGTTATTTCAATGTCACATTATATATTTCTAAAAATTTCTTCTCAGTTGTCTACAATTAAGCTCAAAAGCAAAATAACTCTTCATGATCAAAGTCATTTAGTAAGCAAAATTGTTTTGGGGGTATACATTGCATCAGAAATTATGATAAAGATGTAAGCAAAAAATGTTTTTTTTTTAATTCTCTGAATGCTTATATGGTTAAAGTGTACTAAATTAAACACTATAGCCATTTTCAAAACATTATAGATTTTCGTTTATCATATATTTATATTTTATAAAATAGATTAATAATTTTAAATAAACGTACTTATATGTATAAGAAATGTAAGACTTTTTCATTTCTATAGTATTATATTATATATTTTGTGGTTATAATTCTTTTCCTATATCCTAAAATATCATTCTTTGCTGACAAATACATTAAGCCTTTTCGAAAATTTTGAAAATTTCTATAACTAACCGCTATTGTCAAAGTTTAAGAAATTTATAAAGAATTTCTTAAACCTTTAAGAAAGTAAATTTTATACAAAAAAAAAATAGTTTTTAATGTAAACGCGAAATAGTAACGTTTGTTCAGAGCTATACGCTTAGCTTAAATTTTAATCGCTTCTTTAGAAGCTACAAATTGAACAAAAATTTAATTATTGCCATAATCAGTTTGTTTTCATTACTTTTTAAAAATGAATAGAAGTTTTGTGAAAATAAAATCTCTTATTTTATCGCAAATACGTACACGTGTTTCTTGTCTTTTTTTTAATACTACTTAAAATCAATGAATTTGTATCATTTACAGTAAAGTTCTACATCACATTTACGTTATCATTGCACAACATGATAAGAACAAATTTCAAATAAGATTAAGCAGACAGTTTACACGACGCTGTTATCTGTGAGTACTTATATTTTATCTTTTTCTTCCTCGAAATACTAAATCAAATTTGTGCAAGGATTTTTTTTAAAGAACTATTTTTTATCTAATACCTTGCAGTTTTTAATCGTAAGATTTTAATTTTTTTTTTTTTTTTTGGTTGCTTTCAAATATTTGCTTATCTTATTGTATAAATTTACCATTTATTCATTTCTGTATATAGAAATTTTCATTCTTGCCTTGCTCTTTTAAATCACTTTGGATTTTATTTCAAAATAGAAAAACTCGAATATAAATTTACTTCCCCCCCCCCCCTTATAATCAAAGCTTTTAATTCTCAAAATTCACTTACAAAAATATTCAGAGTTTAAATTAAGAATTTTAACCTTGGATAACCTTGGAAAAAATAATTCATCACAAACTTTAAGATAATACTCGTGACAAAAATCAAATAATTTTCAACATATATATATGCAGTGATATATACTTCAGCAAGAATCCAAAAATTAATTCAAATTATATTCATTTTGAAAACAATTCAATATTTTCAGAAAAGTAATGCTGTGTGTGTGTGTGTGTGTGTGTGTGGTGTGTGTGTGTGTGTGTGTGTGTGTGTGTCCATTCTTTATCTAAATTATAAGCCGTAGGTAAATAATTCTTAATCAGTTGTAACAAATTATTTTATTGTTGTTGTTGCTGTCGTGTGTTTTTATCTCCTGGGATACATATAAAAGACGAGAGATGAAAGAACAGAAACGTACAATACAAACAGAAGAATAGTGACATTTTTAATACAAACGATGATCTCGGCATATAGCAGAAGGGGTGCGCTGCAGGGACGTCTTAAGACATGGGCCAACTGGGCCCGGGCCTCGCCTTAAGTGGGGGCCTCGTTTCGTTCTCAACTTTTTTTTAATAAGTTCATGATGCGGGTAATTTTAATGGTCAAATATTATTCCCGTACATATTCTCCGAAAAACAGGGAATTTCAAACCGCATGTCAATTGGCAAAAGTGGTAATACTGCATTATTATGTGATGGCCGTTGTCCATGTCTAGGCCTAGACCTAATACCATAAACAATCATTCAACTCATTTAGTCGAAATGCGACCATCGGTCGAACCAGTTTGTGCCTAGGTTTTTGAGACTGTGAGTCATGCACGTTTATTTGTATTAAATTACCATTTGAACGAATATTTAACAATGCATATTTCAGGTAAGGCCTACCTTTGCATAAGGGCCAAGACCTCAAAAATCTTAAGATTTCTCTGGGCCCAGGGCATCAAAGAGTCTTAGCGTCCCTAGTGTGCTGCTTTCCATTCCAGACAGGATTACATTTCAGGAGAGAGTCCGATTTCCTTTCCAACAAATTATATTAATTCAGCAATTTGTTATCAAGAGTCAAGTGCGCAAATAATTTCTAAAAAAATAATTCCTTAAAAAAAAAAATTTTTTTTTTTTTGTTCTTATATTTTATTTTTAAAAGTCTATTTATTCTTACTCTTGAAATTTAATAAAATAAAAAGACAATATGCAATGTTTCTTGTAATAAGTTGTAATGTAAGTAACTTCGTTCGCATTGGACATAGCATCTCTATGATTTAAGCAGGGTGTCGAACTCGCGGCCCACAATAAACATTTTTGTGCACAGGCAGTTTATCGGCTCTTTATAATATATAATAAAAACATCAAACTTTCTTTCGAAATAGGAAAGATAGTAGCAGAGAAGAGATGTCAAGTGTCAGGATGTAAACATTCAGCTTTTCTTGTTCTCTTATTAATGTTTATATAATGTATTCTTCGAAATAAACTCATGTTTCTATAATATTGATTTTTTTTCCCGGCCCACTTCAAGTTAAACCTTGTTTGTAAGACCCAGATTAGCCTTTGAGTTTGACACCCTTGATTTAAGGTATTGAATTTTGAAAATAATGTGTCTTTTGAGAGAAAATGCGAGTTGAATGACAAGCTGTTGGAAATGGACTTCATAATGTTGAGCCTCGGTCAAGTGACGAAGATGACACCTGAGAGCAGGTACCACTTTCTCCTACATACCACACAACGGGAGGACGTTTGAGCCTCGACAGAGTTATTTTTTTAAATTGTGACTACAATGATAAAACTGCATTAGAATCAAAATTTCAAATCAAAGAATCAAATTAGTTCAAAGCATGTCCTTTTATAAAATTTGATATTTCTTAAGGTATCCGACTACCCTAAATTGTGAATTTTGTGAGAAATTGTCAATTTTTAAAAAAAATTTTGTGACACTATTTATAGGTCACCATATTATCTTTATAATAATATCAAGTTTAATATTTCCTTTCTTTAGAACAAAAACTACAAGTGGTTTAGTAAAAGTAGAGGCATTATTTTAGGCAAGATACCATACTTTAAAACGCGGTTTACTCAAAATGTGTTTTCTTTTTGAAAATGCTCAGGGACAGCGATTGCTCAAAAAGTTTTAAAAATTGATAACTGAATTTTTTTTTCATATTGTGTTTAATAGTAGAAGTGTTTTAACCCTCAGATTTATCAATCACTGTTTTTATTACAAAATTTACAGTCCCTTTATATAATATAATCACCATTTTTTTAAGCAATTTCATATAATAACTAAGATGAAGTGCTGTAGTTTTTGTAAAAATTAAAATATCTCTTATCCGGAAGGTCATTTCAAAAATGAATTACATAGCAACACATCAGAATTGAAAATTTGTTCATAATCTTTTGGTACAGAATGGGCCGCGTTTGTTATTTTTATTTATTTATTTATTTTACATTTTTACCAATTTTTTCCCATTTTAGTAATAATAATTTCTTTTTCTCTTCTGAATTTTAACATATTTTTCTTAAAATGTACTAAACAAATCTAAAAGCAACAAAAAAAATCCCCAAATCTCCATTTTAAAAAAAAAAGCTGTCGCAGGTAGTCGGATACCTTAATGAATTAGATCCTTTTTAGTTTTAGATCCATATTTTTTTTCACCATCATGTAATCTCTATGTCAGTGTTTCTCAAAATGCCTTGCCATGGGGCAATTTGATTCTTCAGAAGGCAACTTGAAAAAGGACTCATTTAGAACGTAATATAGCCAATTATAACAAATATTTTTCACTAATGGTTTTGTAATATGAGACGAATTGTAATAAAAGTATTAAATATCTGTCCTCGTGACGATAAAATATTCTTTCCTAACACAATCACGCTACTTGTTTTGAATGGTACGAACTAATTAATGCTGGGATCTAAGTCTCTGTATTCAGTATCGTTCTTTATTAATCGCTGGAGCTAATTAAAAATAAACGTCCATAACAGGGGTTGGCAACCCACGGTACGCGTGCCACATGTGGCACGCGTTACAATTCTCAATGGCACTCTGCACTGCTCTAGAAATTTGTGAATTTTTGAAGGCATGGAAATTGTTAAATTTCTAATAAACCGTATTTGACAAACATCTTCAGAATTATGGACATTGACGGAATTACGGAAAAAAATCTAAAAATAAAGATAAATGTATAGCTATTTTGTTAATTATTGAATGTTATTGCTGGAGAGATTTAATCGTTTGAAGAGAAAAAATTGCATTAAAATCCATTTTTGGCTCGACATATCTTACAAAAGCTTTCCTCGTCTGAAAAATATTTGGGGTCCGCAAAGAAATTGTTTAACACCTGAATGCTCGAATCTTGTCAAGTTAAAAGTCACAAACTGTACCCCTGATTTTGCGATATGAAAATAGAGCGGTGCAGATAATAGGTTCGCATTAAAATTTTTATTTATCTTTTTTATTAAATTTTTATGAAGGGAAAATACTTATATTTTATGTTGTCTCTTTATTATTTTAAAAAATATGTTTAAAAATACGTATATAATATATGCACAACTTTAATTTTTTTAATATTTTTGTTGAAATAGTTATACATTTTATACTGTTTATTTATATGTCAAGAAATATCTTTAAATGATGCAAAAATAATATATAATAAAGCTGTTTACTTATATTATTTTGACCTATATTCTCTAATTCTGCATGCATCCTCGTGGGAATCGAATGGTTTAAAAAAAGTTCTACTGTGTGGCACGTAGAATCAAATTTGTAGGTTGGTTTGGCACGCCACAGCTAAAAGGTTGCCCCCCCCCCCTGGTCTATAAAATTGTTATAAAAGTCCCGTTGCTTAAAAAAATACATAAATTGAATAAATATTAATGATATATGAATGGTAAGTATATTCAGTTGGTAATATTTATTAGTTTCATTTTTAGAAGCATCATTTTCCAGAAACATTTTTCATATGAAAAAATACGGTAGTTTTGTTTTTTTTTCCCTTTACATTTAGATATTTTAATTAATACCTCTTAACAACAAAATCAAGCCGAAGTCTCTCACTAAATTTCTTATTTTTATGTCAGTTTTCCATTATAAAAGCTGAAAATTTACTTACTGTAAAGATAGTAATTTTCTATATAGTGGTTTTCTAAAATCTTTGTGCGTGCGTGTGTGTGGAGGGGGGAATAAGAAATATAAGAAATTTTATTTTATAAAGAAATATAGAAATATAAGAAATAAGAAAGGAGAATAGGAGGGGGATATAAGAAATTTTAAAAGGCTTATGGGAGAATAGTAAAAAATGGTTGAGAAAAACAGCTTTATGTGTTTTTGTAGCATTTACTTGTGACGGATCTATCCGCGTCCTTCCTTAATATAATCCTCTTGGGAAATCTTTGGTCTATCAATTCGAGCTTATTCACAGCGAACCCTCTGAAGAGAAGAAAGCCTGATTATTACCTTACCATTACCTTAAAAATTGAAATTGTCTATGATTACGTCATTTTGCTGTTATAAAGTAAATGGCTTTTGGTACAACGCTTAATACGTTTTCCGTTTTAAAATTTTTCCACATAAATTGTCTTGATGTACAATGCAATAATAAGATGTTTTATTTAAATTTTTATTTCAAAATAAATGTCAATGAATCGATGATTTATGAAAAATATTACTTTCCTTACAAATGAATGATCAATTTATTTTCTTAACAAAAATGTGTAAATTTAAATATTTTCATTATTTTCGTTTTAAAGGCCTTTGGGCCGCACTTTAGAAGAGCATGTATCATATAATTATAAACAAAAGTGCCCTTCTTGTCTAAAACGAACAATTTAACCTATACAGTTTAAGATTTTTGTATGCAGATAACTGCAGATAAAATTAATTGGGTATTTTGTAGTAAGCAGTATTTAATGAGATTATAACAAATTTAATTCATCAGTAAATCAAATTATAATAAATTCAATCAGATTATAATAAATTTAATCAATCAGTAAATCAAAAATTCATTATATTCCCTTTCACCCAAATCGGTTCAGTAACCTCTTAGCAATAAATTTTAGATATTCACTTCACGAACTAGATTGGTAAAACAAGTTACAATCATCAGTTTGGAGATAACTTCAGAATACATGCAAGAAAGAAAAAAAAATTACATTACCCCAAATTATAATTTCAGAAGACTGTTTTTGGCTGGTCTTTTATTTCATCTTATTCAAGCATTGTACGTATGGTTATATGCATTAGCAATGTATATGATAAATTAGTACTTATGAACGGAACGATATCCTTAGGAAAAATCATTTTGCTAACTGGAAAGGGTGAATTGCTTGCCTTTCATTTGAGATTCGTCTGCCAAAAGATCTTCATTAATGGGCCCAATTACTTTTTATCGGGAAAATAATTCTGCCATATTTTATTCATTTCTGTATATTATTCAATAGTTTTTACGTAGTCCTTGTTTTATTTTGAATTTTTCTCTAGTTTCAAATTAAATTTTTCTTTGAATTTTCACTTGTTCAATAATACTATTTTCAAATGGAATTTCTTTGATTACCTTTATTTCATACCAACAATCTTAAATTAACTTATCATCATTACAAGAATAACAGTCAGTAGCGTAACGGAGAACATTTGGGCTCGCTGCAAAGTCAAATTTTTGGGCTCCCTAAGTTGGATTTTACAAAGGGTAAAATCCAACTTTTAGGTACTTGGCGGTAGTCAGTCTTTGGGCCCTCCCGCGATGCGGGGGTTGCAGGGGAGTACGTTACGTTACTGATGACAGTTAAATTTTTTGCTTGTAGAAATAGCGTGTCTCTACTTTCATTAACTTACTTTTTAATACTAACAATAGTCACCTCACCTTTTACATGTATGTTACATTTTTATTAATCACTTTGAAGGTTTTTTAAAATAAATAAAATTAACTATAACATTTCAACTAAAAAAAGGCAGAACAAAAAAATTCCAAGAATAGTCATTTTATTTAGAGCCGATTTAAGTTCATTTTGGCGCTAGGCACAGAAGATCTACAAGCCCCTTGGCGATGGCGGATCAAAACTTATAACAAGAAAATCTGGATAATTCCAGCTTCTCTCCCGGCCCAAGCATCCAATGAATAAACCAGCTCTGATTTTACTATAAATAAATTTGTATTGAAGGAAAGATCGAAAGGACATTAAACTTAAAAGAGAAAAAAATACATTGATATAACTTGTCACATAGGATATATATATATATATATATAGTGCAAATTTCATTACAAAATGACCAAAATGATTTATCCGTTTAATGATATGTATGCTGAAATATTTGTCGCTTTA
>BMAO01034066.1:0-51873 GCA_019973975.1 Trichonephila clavata
GGTTAGAGCATGATTTTTTTTTATAAGTTTAATTTCATTATGCGAAGAGTGTTGATTACATTTGAGTTATTATTGATGATATTGAATACTGATGTGAATTAAAAAATTTTCTTGTTTGTCTGCATGGAAAGTAGTTTTCTTGTTTTGTTTTGTTGTCATTGTAGTTGTATTCGAATCTAGCGGGTTATGTGAATTACTTTCGGAAGTTATGTTTATCGAATTGTTGAAGAAGTACAGGAAATTGTTGTCATTATAGTTGTATTCGTATCTAGCGGGTTATGTTAATTACTTACGGAAATTATGTTTATCGAAGTGTTGAAGAGATACAGAGAATAGTTTTATGAATTTGTGAATTAATATAATTATTCAGGTATTAGTTAAGTGATTTAGTAGTAATGTCGATTGAGAATTTTCTAGTTGTCGAATTAGTAATGTTGATTGAGAATTAGTGTTTTAGTTTCCGATTCAGTTATGTTGATTGAGAATTTTCTGGTTGTCGAGTTAGTTCTGTTTTGAGAGATAGTTATCTATTTGTAGAGTTAGTTAATTTGTTAGCGGATCGTATTGGTTTTAGGGTTTAATGGCTATGTTGTTTGAGAGTCAGTATTCGAGTTGCTGATAGTCGATTTTGGTGAATTAGTTATAGTGATGGAAATAAATTTTTTTTTATTATTGAAATTTTTTTTTTGTGTGTGGTGTTGGTGACATGCGAATCGCTCTGTTCAGTGCACATTTATAGCACTCAAGGGTTAGAGTGAAAGGAAAGGAAAGAGAATGGAAATGAAAAAAAATAAGGAAAGGAAAAAATGTTTGGTTTTCCGCCTTCTATTTTTTTTTTTTTTTACAGACTTAAAATCCATTTTTATTAATAGCCACAATTTTAATAATCTCGTCTACTTTTAGTAATAATTTTTTTTTTTTTCTTAACCTTGGGTTTGCATCCTGATCACATGCATATTCATCGTTCTGTAATAAAGAAAATGCACGCCTAAGTTATACTATTCGTACGCAATTCTCATGGTGAATTTGTCATTCCTTTATGCTATTGATTTTGTTGTACGTTGTATTTCAAAATGCACGCTTAATTTAATTCGTACTCAATGGTCGGGGTGAATTTGTAATTCCTTATGCTCATTGACTTTGATGTACGTTGCAATTTCTTATGTAATCATGGCATATTGTTATCATGTCGAAATTCGATGTTAGGTGATGCAATGTTGTGATGGTTCTCTAATTTTTCATTATACTCATAAATAATAATAATAATTTATCTAAACTTGTTCTCACAATTTGTTACAAGCTCACAATGGCAAAATATTTTTTTTCAATTCCTTAAAATGGTGGATATTTTTTTGTGTTTCTTATGATATTTCCTTCCTTTTCATTATCCTTTGTATTTATGATCGACGGTCTTTTCTTCAAAAAGTTTTACTTTACATGGAAAATTTTCAATAATTTGTTACTTATATTTTCTCAGATTATGCTCTCTAGTGCCTCAGAAATCTTGAAACGTTAAAATTTTTCCAAGAAATCAGGTAGCGAAAAATGGAGATCTAGCGAATACACGAAGAAATAGATGGCAACCATTATTAGTATATATTGCATCTTACTAAATTTAAGGGAAATACATTTAAAATATGCTCCTTTATC
Organism: Trichonephila clavata; assembly: GCA_019973975.1. NCBI lineage: Eukaryota > Metazoa > Arthropoda > Arachnida > Araneae > Nephilidae > Trichonephila > Trichonephila clavata. The sequence goes on from BMAO01034066.1 coordinate 1,651, forward strand.
ATTGATTTATTTCATTGTTTCCTCTCCATAAATTTCTTTTTCCTACAGCTTTCAAAGTCAGTGAAAAAAAAAATCTTAGCCATTATTTTATTTTAGATCTCATTTATTCTCATTTCCAAACCTGAAAAAGTTTTGCTTTTCTTTTGTAATTCAATATATTTCCCATTTGATAATGTTTGCAATATCATTGTTTTAGGAACATTATCAGTGATGCCGTTTTAGTTCGGTGGATTCCGCTGTTTATGGGTTTTTCCTTGTCTTATAATATAAATTGAATCAAAATTTTTATTATTGAAATTGCATTTTAATTTGACCACGAAAGATAGGTTTTTGACTATATATGATAAGGTATAACTAAAGATAGGGTATGTGCTATATTTTACTGGCTACTTAAATATAATAAAATATAGGCTGTTTGAAGGTTCGTCAACTATATAAAAATAAAAACAAGTAATACAAAAAAAATTAAGTCAATTCCTACTGTAATTGAATGAATAGAAAGTATTTTATTAACGATTGAAAATTTGAACAAGATAAATATATAGAGAGAGTGAAATTATAGTAGGAATTGAAAAAAGAGCATGACTTGTCTGCAGTGTTGTAACAACGCACACTCGTTTCGGCTAGATTAACTGAAAAACTGGTTTTCAACTTCAACCTTTGTCACTGTTTTAACAGTTGGATTGTTACAACAATGGAGACGAATCTAAATTGGCGTCTAAAACTCGTAATTAATTTACTTAATTAATCCGTCGTTAATGAATTAATATACGATAAAACTGTATTAACATTAAGTGTCATTTACTACATGTTTTTAAAAAAATATTTGAGCTTGATTGGTAGGATAGAAAGTATTTTATTAACGACTGAAAATTTTTGAACAAGATATACATATAAACATAAATAAATTTTTATATACATAGGGAGAGAGTGAACTAATAGTAGGAATTAGAAAAGTGACTCGCTCACTCCTTTACTCATTTCGAGAACTCCGGAACTACTAGGCCTATAGACTTGAAATTTAGCTTACTTGTTTATTTTTTATGAAGATCTGGTAAGAATAGGTTCTTCGAAAATTGGAACCTAAAGGGGAGGGGTCACCTAAGAAAGGAAGATCTTAAGATTTATTTTTGAAGGAATCCAGGAAAATGGAACGGGGCGAAGAGGATCAAATTTCAATCTCTATCAATCATATAAAGAATCTGGCATCGTTAACTTCATCAGAATAGCAAGAATTAAATGGGCAGATCACGTTGTTAGAATGGATGAAGACCACACCGATAAGAAAGTCTTCAATGCCTAACCAATTGGCACACAAAGAAATGGCAGATCTAATCTTAGATGGATTGATCGCCTGGAGAAATATTTCTTAGTTTTATTTAGAACTAACTATTGGAGAACACTAACAGGAAGAGTGTTAGCCTGGAAAAGGGTTCTTGAGAAGGCCAAGGCTGAGCCTAGGTTATCGAGCCACTGAGGAAGGAAGGAAAGAGGAGGAGTTGAGCGCATGTTTTTGAAAAAAAAACTTTCTTTTGAGCTATTAGACCCATAGCCATGGCACATGGTGGGCGTGTTTCTTTTCCTGAGTAGATATTTTTGATAACAATAGATTGGGCATTAATACACTCCCAAGGATGGTCTAAAAAGTTAATGGCCATTATGGATAAGTATTCCCATTTTTGATATATTAAACCTACATATTTTAAATGTGGCAAATATGTTTCTTTTTTTGAGTAGAGATCTGCTAACGAATTTTGAGATAATCCTCTGCCAAGGTGGACTGCGAAAGTTTAAGGTAGCGTTGAAGACAAAATTAACGTTTTCAGCTATTAATCCTGCCTTAGATAAGCAAAAAAATGCTTGGAGGTTTGGTGGAAATTGAATACCAAGGGGAGTTTACAGAGCCGTATATATAAAAAAAATTCCGTTTATTAACTATAAAACCTAAAGAATTGTAATTTGATAAGACTGTTTCTTATCAGATTGATCTCCTAAGAAACGATTAATCAAAAATCGACTTCCGAGAGGACGGGGGAGACTGCCAAGGACTAAAGGGGCAGTTTCAGATAAAAATTCCTACCTTTGAACTATTAGACGTACAGACTTGAAATATGGCAAACATGTGTTTTTCCTATAAATCCGCTGGAAATTGCTTTTGAGGGAAAATATATTTTAACTCTCAAGTAGAGAGAGATTGTTTTATGAAGTAAAATAAAAATGATGCTTTACTTATTTCAGGATCATATTGTTTAATAAATGTAATATTAGTTATCCTAATACAATACAAGCATTTTTCAGAAAAAAGCTCTCTATATATATTTACATATGCGTTGGCTTATTTTTCTCTAACAGAAGAATTACAATAAACTGAATAAGTAAAAAATACATATTTTTAAACTTATTTTCCGACCTTTAATATCTAAAAATTCCTGAACCACTCATTGAAAATTATTTAACAAATTATCGTTAAGTTAACCTAACCTCCTAGAAATACGAGCTTCGAAAAATAATTTTTGATCTTCTTTACGGGAAAAGAACACCCTAGTGAAATTATTTACTTTCCTTCGTCCATCCTTCTCGTCTTCTAATACTTTATTTAAAGTCTTTAAAAAGATCAGGTGGTTTCCTGGTACCTTAATCACATACTCGTGCACCCCACCACCACTGATTATTTATTTACTTAATTAACCCCTGAGAGAGATCCCCTTTCGCAAGCGATTGTGCGTAATGGAAGGCGATTGTTTGAGAAAATGGTGGAAACTTTGTACACTTCTGGATCTTTTAAATACCAATGGAATCCCTTAAATAGATGGCGATACACTTTATCTATCTAAGTGCACACACATATTCGCTATTTAAACTTATGTAATATAGAAGAGAAAGCTAACATTCAAGAAAGATACAATTAAAACTTAATGTTAAGTTGGTGATTGCAAACAGGAGTAATAGTAAAAGTGGAGAATAACGCATTAATAGTTTAAAAATTTACTATAGATTTATTTGAAAAGTGAAAAAGTGAAAAAGTTTTAAAGATAAAAAATTTAATTCAGCACTTCACGCGCAAAAAAAAAAAAAAAAAAAAAAAAGTGACCTTAACTTCACGCGCAGGGTATCACATACCAAAAGGAATTTACATTCTGTTTTTACCCTAAAATGTGTATGCAAAGGTGAAAAAAGGAAGAAAAGCTGAACATATGATTTGTTTATTACACTTTTCACGAGTAAATTTAGTTTTTCTGTTCTTTTTATTAGGGCATTCAATACATTGTTTATATACTCCTTTATTCTTCGTCGCGAGTGAGTGTGATGTTCACTGGGTCTTAATTAATTTTTTTTTAAAATTTCGTAGAAGCATTGCTTGCTGGTTTTCTTTTTTTTTCTGTTAATCAAAATCCAAAACACTTCAGAAACCAACGTCTGGTTCGAAGTTTAATAAGTGATTGTTGTGTGCTGTGTATACTTAACGAAATAATTTGAGCATTTATTGTCGCAACGTTTATCTGGATATATTTCAGTAGAAGAATTATACTTTCTATTATACTTTTTATCATTCGATCCTTTTTCATCATCCCCGCAAAGAGTCTTTCTTCATCCGAAAATACTGTTGTTCTATATCCATTAATATTGTATCTATTAAATTACTTCAACATCAATTTTTTGAATCATAACTACAATAATAGGTCATCGCATAAGAAAGATATTTAGCGAATACTTTTAGCATTCATTTAGATCTTTAACGCCGATTCATGCGCAGGGTATGACATGCCCGAAGAGGCAGTATCCAAAAATATACCTTTAGAATTCGCCTATAAGTTAAAGCCCCTCAAATGATATGACCTTAAAGTCAGTTACACGAAAAACCATTTTCATTTTCCGAAAAAGGTTTAGATGAATCTTGAAAAAAATGAGGTGGTCGGTATGAAATACCCTGCGCGTGAAGTGCCGGGTTGATGTGTTCATGAAATTTGTTAGATAACATTTGTTTTGTTCTGTTATTATAATTAATCTGCTATTATATTGTTTTTTATAAATTGAACAAACTATATATGTACTTTTTCTTCCTTTTATACAGGAACGTCTTAAGACTTTTTGGGTCCTTGGGCCCCTGCTCAAATGTAGGCCCTGGTCCTCTACACAAAAATGTAGGCTCCCTACACAAATGACCCTTAAAAGCAGACGAAGTATATATCATACGTTGTCAAATACTATACGAACAATATCCCGCAACATATAAATGTTCATGTTTTACAATCGCACATGCCGGCTTGACCAATTGCCACCTTTTAAGGGGTCTCAGGGGTGTTAAAAATGTTTCGAGAGCACAAAATATGAACAATTTTCGACTAGAAATAATTCTTTGAGGTTAAAATGAAATAATTTGATTCTTTTACACATTTTTTATAAAGGAATAAAGTTTCAAAAAAGTATAAAATGTCTAAAATATAATCATAATTTTAAAAATAATAAGCACATAAATATAAGAAAATTTTTTGTAAGAAACAAATAGTAAGTCTTACGACGCGCATGATATTTTCTGAAATAATAATTCTAATTACTAGCAATAAGTTGATTTATAAAGTCAAATATATCCTTATTAGATGGTAGCGATTAGATATAAAAAGAATAAAAAATAATATTTTTAAAAAATAAAAAAAGTAAATTTTTAAAATTTTTTTCAAAAAATTTAATTTTTTTGAAATTTTTCAAAAAATTACAAATATGTAATACTATAAATAACTAGGATTTAAAGATTATGATAGAGTTTATAATTCTGTAAAGTTTTATGCATCAAAGTATGATAGTTTTTGAAACGCAATGCGCGTAAGTGAAAAAAACACAAACTGAGAAAAAGGCTTTAAAGTTTTAAACTGAATTTGAGAAAATAAATTTTAAAACTTACATGCTAAAATGCTCCAGGATCATAGGATATGCCTTCCTATTGCTCAAACAGCTCAATTTCTGTACTCTTTTTAATTTTTTTTATCTCTGCGAGCTTCAAACGATGACGTTGAGCTCCTCTTTCTTGACGTAAAGATTCGACGATTGTCACGTTCAGCCAGGGACACACAAACATTTTTGTTAATTTTTAAGCCAAATTTCTCTAAAATAGTAATAAGTATTTGATTTTTATCATTCAAAATGCTGGTTGCTAAATTTGCAGCAATCTGAAGACTAGAATCAATCGTCTTAAACAAAACTTCCAGATTAATGAATTAAACTTTCATTAGGATTATGTGTAAGCATTCTTCAGGAGTGCCAGATGAGATAAGTCTGCAAATACAGGCTTAATTACATCTCGAACAGTTTTTGCAACTGAGGGTTTGTGTTTATAATTTTGTAAATTATTATTAATTGCGGCATTATACTTACACTATGTATTTGGATTTGTAGGACAAAATCAGTGCATCGGTTCATCATCGGTGCTGCAAGAATGACCCCAAACAGCCCAAATGGCTTTCCGCATTTCCTTTACACTAGTAGAATTGCATCGAATAACATTACCATAGTAATGAGCAAGCTTATCAATTAAACTATCAGTTAACCTACCTTTACCGCCTATAGTTTTACCATCAGATAATTTCTTCTTACCATATACTAATTTAAGCTTCCTAAGTCTTGAACCCATTCTTTTTTGCACATGGCCTACACATTATATTTTCTGAATAAGATGGTTATCGCCGTATGGATTGTTTTCAGAAAGGGCATTGAATGTTTTTGTGTCGCCATCTCCTATATAGTTCGAATATTTCAGGTTGTGAAGCTTTTCTGATCGATTAAAAATCCTCAACATCCGTCAACTTCCATCTTACCAGCAGAGCCAGAATAATTTTTTCTACGTGAAATCTTATGCGCTCTTTGCCATTTATTGTACTTGATACCAAATTTACCCCTTTATAACTGTCGCTTCATTTGCAAAATGAGGACAACACTTCCCTATCCAAAACCTTACCTGTTTCGGCCCCATTAGAGTACATACTCCAATCAACGATGAATGTCCTCTCGTCTTCCAGGTCCCATCACCACTTACCGTTAAAATGTTATCAGGTAAGGAAGAATTTTTTTCGACAGCTGCCCTGTTCATGCTTTCTTCGGCGACTTCCTTCATAACAAGTGAAAGTTTATTATTAATAACATCATATGATTTTTGTTCAACAGGATTAGGAAGACTCATTACAGAACAAAAGGTTTTTAATGACTCTAAGCCTTGCCTATGCATCCCATTGCTAAAATAGATCTTCTGTTAATTTCTGGAGCATTATTTTTATTCCCAATGTTTTCACAGCTTGAAAAAGTACAAATACTCCCACAGTTTTTACAATGTATTTCAAAATTCGAACATAAACCACGAGTGAACTTTTCATTAATTGTTAATGGTTTATGACATTTTAAACAGCATGATACTGACAAAATAGAGCTAAAGGTTTAAATAAAATCAAAAATACGATATTCTTTGAAGTTTTCACTTACCTTAACAAGATTTGACTTTAATGAAGTCTGAATTCTTGAAAGTTTTTTACTAGAAGCATTTTTCATTTCGGCACACTTACTTGTACTTTTCATTTCTACACACTTCCTCGTATCTTTCATATCTGTAACATGTGAGTCACTTACCTTTAAATATTTATTTCCTCTAAACTTTTCCTGGGCATTGCCCAACGAACTTTTCAGAATAAAACAACAAATATCTTCGCTTTAGATAAGCGTTTTAAAAAAACGTGTGCTAAAGTAAACACAACAGAATCAAAACACAGCAGAATGAATGTGTTGAGTTGCAGGCTTCCTTCTGATCAACTCAAGCGCTTAAAATATTTCATGAGGCTTATTAAAGCAGAAAAATGAAAGGTATGCATAAATTTAAAAAAAAATGGGCGTGGGATGTGCCATTTAAAAGTTGTTATGACTAAATTGCTGTTTGCAATTTTTTGAATAACTTTCGAAGTTTTTAGAGTATTGTCACGTGGTTAGTATCAAAATGTTCAGAAAAAAATGAAGAACAAGATATATTTTTTTCGAAAATTCGAAAAAAAAATTGTTAACACCTCAGACTAAAGGTAACAGAACACCTTCGAAGAAAATTTTTTGAATTAACCTGAATTTTGCCTGTTAATGCATATTTTATGACCTTATGGGTCTTTAAAATCAGAAAAACACCCAAGTAAAGTCTTGTTAGTGCACATTTTTAATGTGAAAGGGGTATTTTATGAAAAAATAAGCAAAAATAAGACTTTACGCAAAACATGATAACTGAAAATAAAATAAATATATTGACATTTTGTAAATTGAATAATATAACATACAACCTTATCTAGGGAATAGACACTTATTTTGGTAATATAACAATTACGTGAGAAGCTATTGTGTTTCGAGCTTCTTAACGTTGAAATTTTCTTTAAAAGCTATTGTAATTTTCACTTTATTGCTGTATAAAAAAATTTCTACTCAACATAAAATCTTAAGAGAGGTCTATTCCCTGTATTAGTATTTAAAAAACATATATATAAAATTTTTATTTCATCCAAGCATAACTTTTTGAGATATTGTGTTTTGCGGTAAGAAAAAATGTAAAAAAACTCATTTTGAGAAAACGACAAAAATAACATTAAACTAATCTGATTACAAGAAAAACACTTACTTTCTTATTAAAATGCACCAGATTTATAATTCTCTCCATCTTTAACTTCTAAAACAATATTTTTTTTCTTTTTAAGGGCTCTTAAAATTTTTCTATGTTTCTTTGTTTTGGAGTCTGCGTTATGAATCGATTCACGAATTCTGCATTCATCTAAATGTTTATATCCCCGTAAGGTAAACACCCCAGTATTTTCAATATTCATCTTATTAAAAACTTTGAGGCACCCATTTAATCCCTCATTGAAATGTATAACAGCATCATACGACCCAAATTTAATTGTTTTGAGCGAAACAAATACTCCTTTCGGAACTTTTTGCCAGACTATTCCGTTAAAACACTCATTTGCATTTTACGTGCGTCCATGTAAGCACTTACTTAATATCTGTTTGTCGCATAGTTCTAAATATACTGGTTTAATTTTATTTAAAACATCATTTGATAAACCAGCATATTTTGTGGTACATTTTGTTCCATTTGCCACCCCCCGCTGAAAATAACACCAGCTGTCTTTCCCTATTGGGCACTGACCATGCATCGGTTTCTTATCACTTGATGCACAGTGATATAACGCAGCAATTACATTTTGCTGCATGGCATTTAAGTTACCGACATTACTGCGTACAGCAATTCCGTAGTAATTTTGAAGTCGGTCGATAAAATTATCATTAATTTGCCTTTACCAGACAGTCCTTTAGTTTTTGTTTTTAGCTTTCTTAGACGCGAGCCCACTCTCTTTTGTACATGGCCAATGCACTCAAACTTTGTCACACTGTTCATTCCATAAGTGTCTTTCACACTCATGAAAGTTTTTGAATCACCATCTCCGTAATATTGCGTGTATTGAAGTCTGCGGTTTTTTTCTGAACGAAGAAATATTCGTGAAGCCCCCACAATTTCCATTTTTGACGAAGATCCCGTGAAGTTACACTGACATATGTGGTCGGCTTTTGACGACTCATATTCAGAGTTTCTTGGCATAGTCTGAAGTCTCTTACATGTAGGACAGTAGGACGACATAACTTCTACGTCTAACACCTTACCAGTATCAACTGATATTGCAGCAACACAACCATTCATAGACGTATAGCCTCTACGCTGCCATGTGCCATCCACAGATATGCCACATTTTACAAAATCAGATGAAAAATTTTCTTTTATATCCACAATTTCAGTAGCAGCTTTTTTCATGGATTCCTCAGCTACTTCCTGAACCACTTTTAAAAGCTTTGCTTCCTGATTTTTGAAAGCAGTTTTTGTCAGTCGAGGCAAATTTAATGTTGTGCATAATTTAAATGCACCAGCAAAACTCTTGCCTATCTGCCGCATACCATATACTAGCCTGGTATTTATGACTGGTGCATTTACAACTTTTTTTGATGAAGCAAATGCAAAGAAAAAGTCACAGCATTTACATTTTAGTGTAAAATGAGAGCATAATCCATACATGGAATCCTCAAAAAGCTCTACTTTTTCAGCAAAACATTTTGGGCAGCAAAGTTGAGAAAATGCATCCACAATAAGCTCAAGATCAATGATTCTGTTACCAAACAGAGGACCAGGCATTTCTTCTGCAGTTGACATACTCTCATTTCTAATTTTGAAGAACTAGCAGTGCATTCAGGAACAGGTGTTTGAATTGCTGTTATTTTCGGAAATTTTGTGTATTTATTTCCAAAAAATTGTCTCTTACGCTTTCTAGCAATACTTTTAACTATTTTCAAGCAAAAATAAAACAGAATAGAATTATTTTTTAACTTTCTACGCTGTCGATTCTTTCAGTATGAAAATCAAACATATATGTAAACAAAGTCACTAAACAACAAATTTGATGCCAGATTTCCTACATAAAAAAGGAAAAATGTATTTCCAAATACATTTATATTTATTCTCAAATATTCTATTTTAATTTCTGACAAAATATTTGTATATTAATTTTCATATTTCATGTCATATACCATGAAAGAGAAACGTAAACAAACAATTTGGGCCACTTCCGGTTAGCAGAAAGGCATTTCCGGTCAGAGAAATTCATGATAAAGTAATATTAAAAAAGCTGTAACTTGGCTTCTAATTAAGCTAGAAACAAAATGTTTACAGATTTAGAAAGATAAAAGATTGAATTTTAATATTTGATCAAAAACGAAAAATCGATACTTTGACCGAAAATTGAGTTTTAAAGGTGTTCTGTCACCTTAACTAAATGAGTAATAATGGAGTATGGTGGTAGGCATAGGACTATACAAGGACATTGGTCATCAAATGTAGCCAGTTGACATATCGTCCGAAATTCCCAGTTATTCGAAGAATAATAGTTGACCATTGAAATTTTTTTAATCCTGACCTATTCCGGCTGCGTCAAAAACGAGACGAGGCCTACATTGTGACCCTGGACCCGGGTTCAGTTGTTCCTTGCCTTAATACGCCCCTGCTTTTATATAAAAATGTTGAGTGTTCATGGTTAAAGAAATTCAAGTAAAATATGATTCTGTATATCTCTTGCAGCTAATATTAACAAAGAAAGAGCTGTGGCACTTGATAAACTGTTCACATTATAACTAGTTATAGTTAGAGAGACTATACACTTCCAGGCAAGTAAAGTTAACTGTCCTTGGGAAGAATGATACAAACATCAAAGTCGCTTGGAATAGCGACCATGGTTAGATATATGAAAATAATTAAAATCTTCCTTTTTCAATATTACTTTATGCTACAAATGCTTACATTTTCTCAGAAGAAATTTTGGCATAGTCCGAATTTCGAAGTAGATCCATTTTAATTAAGAGTTCTAATGATAATATTTTTTTTTATAGAGTTGTACATTTTCGAAAAGAGAAGCAATTAAACACGTGTAAGGTATAAGTAATACTACGTTTAATCTACGGGTTTCACATTGGTAACTAAAAAGGGATATTTGAAACTCTTTAGACAGTTACATACTGGAAGCAGCTAAAAAAACTTAAGGAGTCAATAACACTTTAGAACAGACGAATATTAGTGAGAAATTAGCTGCTCTATAATTGACATGTTAATATTTCGAAATTATTTTCATGTTATGAAAAGAGCTTGAATAATAAACTCGTTCTTCAATATATTTCGCCTTTGATTAAATGCTTAATTGCAACTATTTGGCTCACGGCAACATGTTCAAGACAAGATAAGATCAACTGTTTTTCCACTGTTAAAGCTGGTGCTTTCAAGAACTGCCTTTGTAGGAATTAAAGACTACAGAATTCCCTACAAATTTTAAAAAATCGATTTATTTTTCCCTTTTTTTTACCTTTATCATTGGAAAGCTTGCCACCAAATTTAAGATCTGTTAAAAATAAGTTATTAAGATAGTTGAAGTTTTCTGAGCTTAGGTTTTGGTTTCGCTTTAAAGCATTTTTCCCCTCTTAAAATGAATTAATTAAAAATATTTTTGAGCACAAGCAACCCTTTCAGCGTAAAAAGGTTATTAATTTCAATTTTCCCTACGAAAAACATTTCTGCTTTATTACGTTTCTAGTTTTTTAAGTTCTCATAATTACTTCATTAAGTTAGATTTCACAAGGCCACTTTTTGTTTTAAAAATTAGTTACATATCTTAGAACCATTTTCATTAATTTTTTTCCTATTGAGAAAATCCACGGCCAAAACGTTCTCAGGTTGCTATGAGCAACAATATTTGGAAGAGATGGAATATTAATGAAAATGATAAATCGAAAAAACAGCTATTTATTTATACTGCAACAAAACTTCAGAATACAAGAATTCTGACAACAAGCATTGCAAATAAAACTGAATATCTCCATGTTGTGCCAAACTACATTAAAGTAAACATACAGTAGTACTATATTATGGTATTGGAATTCTTGTGGCACGACTGTAAAACTAGCTAATCTCCCCAATTTAAACCTAAAAAAATTAATTGTTATGTACAAATCTAGTAATTTTTTTAACTAGTATCATTATTATATTGTATATAAATAATCTGTGTTTAAAATTTTTAGCGAAAATATTTTGTTAAGAATAGGTTGAATAAACTGTCGTGGTAATAAACACTACCAATATTAAGCAAAAATATATTTAAAATTTAAAAAAAAAATGTTTTCAGTCATAATTAGTAAAATAAGTGTTTTGGTATAGAGCAGGGGTGGCCAACCCGTGGCACGCTGGGGTCATGACTGTGGCACGCGAAGACTTCTTGAAAAATTACAAAAATGTTTGAAAATATTACTGAATTAATTGAGTTACAATAGAAAATTATCATGAAGAGAATACGTAAAAAACAGAAATTTAAATTTAAGCAAAATTTTTTCTTTGCTTCAGTATAGCGCCAAAAATAAGATCATGCTCCAAAACTTAAAATTCCACAGCATTGTAACGTTCTGAGAAAAGTGTTGAGTAATGTGAGACTAAAAACAAACAAGACATCAATCATTGGCATGGCCAAGTAATTTTAGCACGTTTTTCATATGTTGTATTTTACAATAATGCAACTAATGAACTTTTTACTAACAGAAAGTAGTGTGTACTGTACTTAAAAAATTTTTTTTTTTGAAGTTTAGTGTTTATAGCTGTCAGCGTGATGCCAGATAAAAAGGTTTTTTTGAAGGTGTTGGTTATTTACGATTTATGTACTGTCAAGAAGTAATTCTGCAATATATTAAGAGAGCAGTTGTTAATATGGTAGAAGTAATTCTATCGGCACAAAGTAGCCTCTTTATAAAGCAGAAAGAGTGAGAACTTGCATCCTTGACTAATCAAAATACTGGATTCAGATCCTAGAAAATTTGTAGCGTAACATCGACAGATTTTTTCTAGCTGTCAGACTCAGTTGATTTTAAACTCTGTTTAGCAAGACGTTAAGCTTTTTTCCTTTTCTAAAACTGTTTTTAGATTTTTGCGTTGAGCGTAATGGTTTAAAATTTTTTATTTTGAATATGTTTTTGAGTAAACCTTCAACATCGAAAAGAAATTGTGAAGAGGATATTGCAGCACGTGATTTTAAAATTGTCTGGAAAGAACAATACTTGTCCACACATCAAAATGCTTCCAAGCCTATTTTTTATATGTGGAATTTGTATAGCAGTTCCAAAAAAATTTAACTTGGACCATCATTTCAAACTGTATAGTGATTTCAACAGAAAATATCATATTGGATCAAATTTTCAAACGGAATTTATCAATAAAAAGAAAGAAATCTTTAGCCGGTCAAAAATCTTTGTTCCAAAAGAGAAATGACAAAATTGAAAAACTGATGAAGGCTTCTTATGAACTTTCTTTGTTGTTAGCCCACATGAAAAAACCATATTCTGATGGATAGGAGATAATAAAAAAGTAGCTTTCAAATTTTTGCCCAAAATATAGGTGATCTAAATGTCAAAAATATGGTTGATTAATTAGTTTTGTCTAAAAATACCGCTAAGCGTCGTATAGATGACGAGGGCCAGGATGTTGGAACACAAATTGTCTCTGGACTTCAAAATTGCAAATAATTTTCATTAAATTTGGATGAAAGCTGTGATATCACAGACATAATGCGCAGTTAAGCATTTGTGCGTTACACGAACAATAATTTTGATACCGTGGAAGAACTTCTTGATTTGCGCCAACTAGCAGGTAAAGACATTTTTAAGGAACTTTATAATGTAATTGTAGTTAACAAAGTAGAATGGACAAAATTAGACAGTGTTTGCACAGATGGAGCGCCTTGCATGGGTGGCACAATAAAAGATTTTGTTGCATTGCTTGAAAATTATTTGGAAAGAAAAGTTTTCAAAATCATTTTATTATTCATCAAGAAGTTCTTTGTGTCAAGGCCTTAAACTTGTCTTTCGTTGTAAACTCCGTAGTGCGCTGTATCAACAAAATACGAGCTCGTGCTCTGAAAGTTCACTTGCGAAATTTTGGAGCTTGAGGGATTGTGATTTAGAATATCTGGAAGAAAACGATGAACTGCCCGGTGAATGCTCGCTCCTCAGGAGTGAAAATTGGATGTGCGGTTAAGCCTTTCTTACCGATATAATGGGACATTTAAACAATTCAAATTTAAGATTACAGGGACACAAAATTGTATTTTTCCTACCCTAGTTGGTCATATATCTTCTTTTGTGAACAAACGTTTGTTCTTTGTCTGGATTTTGTAGAGAAAAAATTAACTCATTACCCATTCACACATGCAGGAATTATCTCCAAATTTAGTAATGTTCCAAACTATGATAGATTCAAAAATTTAATATACCAGTGCAAGGTTTGAGGATTTTAAAGGTAACTAAAATACTGAACTTTTCACTAATCCTTTTTTGATTTCTCTTCTAGGCATTAATTGTGACCTACCTCGGGTACAGATTGAAATTATTGGCCTACAGCACCATATTACTCTGAAAAACAAATATAAGCAAATTATTTTAACCGCAAATGATCAGACTTGCATCGAATTTTGGAAATTTGTGCCACCAAGCAATTTTCCAAATTTACATGATTTAGGGTCAGATATTGTTGTAGGTTTGGATCAACAATGTTTGTGAAGTAATGTTTTCTGTGTTATGAACGTGATTAAATTAAAATATCGCTCAAAATTAACTGATATGCATCTAAAATATCTAATTTTGTTAGCATCTTCATGAACTTATCCAAATATAGATGATTTAGTAAAAAAACTACAAATTCAAAAACCACATTAAGAAAGTACTGACTGCTCAGTAATAATTTAAAATTAAACTTTTCAAGTTGCTTATTTTATTTTGTATCTAAGCTAACTGATTGAACCTGTAAAAATTTATCAAAAATAAAATATATAAGTTTATACTTTTGTGTCATTTGTTAAGCCATTTTTTTTTTAATTTTTTTTTTTTACATTTCACTATTTAAAACTTACATTTAAAAATGTTTTTTGGTGAAAATAACCCATAATAAGCCTATATGAAACATTTTTTCCCTTTTGTATATTTTTTAGTTTGGTAGAGAAGTTGGAAGTGGCACGCGGAACTTTTTTTTATCAGATTGTGGCACGCTTCCCAAAAAGGTTGGCCACCCCTGGTATAGAGCATAAGTTGGAAAATAGCATTAGAAAATAAGAGCTTTACACGCATTATTTTTTCATGTCTTTACAAACTTTAAATGCGGTTTACTCGGACTTTTATTTTTGAGAATTAAGGTGATTTTTCTAATCCATAAGACATTTTTTTCTGTTCAAGATAGAGTGTTGAAATTTTTTGTAGATACACACAAACGTACGTTCCATGAAACTTAGCATGGATTTAGGTCTGAAATCCTCAAAAATGCTAAAAAAAATGCTAAAGTTGATATTTAAAAAAAATTTCGAGTTTTTTTTCAGGATTAGCTAAAAAAATAATTATTAAAAACCAACAAGGGAACTGATTTTCAAATCCATATAGACTTTTGTTTGCATGATCTAAGAAACATAAATCACTTGAAGTGACTAAAACAATTTAAAAATTGAGCGTTTATAAAAATTTTAAAAATGCTTCAAAAATTCTTAGTTTTTTAAAATTGTAAAATAATAGTTGGTCTAACTCACTTTTTGCTTTCAGAATCAACTTAATAATAAAAATAAAAAATAAACTATTTTTATTGTTAGTTTGTCCAAATTTTTTTTTGAAAACTGGTAAATTGTAGCCTTAAAGAAATAGATATTTCTAACTTATATATTTTTATTTAACATTATTAAAAAAAAATTCAGCAATCACATCCAGAAAAGTGTGAGCTAAAAACTTTAATTTGCTTTATAACAAAGCTGAAGAATTCCTAGAAAAATCAAACGTAATTAAAACTTTAAACACAATTTTAATTATAAAGTCTAAATTTGCATACGCACACTGGTTATCATTGGAATATAACAAAATAGATACATATATAAACATTTTATTCAATGCTTACTTATTTTTGTGTAAATTGCTGAGACAACTATGATATTCATTGCACAGAAGTAGTCAAATATCACGTAAATAATAATCATAAATATTAATATAAATCAATAAACTATAGTCGTTTCATTTAGGTAACATATTATGGCAAGCAATTTTATTTTTTTATACAATTTGCGAAATATGTATCCAACAAATTAAATTTTTGATTCAACTATCCCCTGTTCTGTAATAAAACTGTTGCAAAAAATGTTTGCTTTAGATCATAAATCAAATGAAATTGCGAATCTAATTCTTAATATGCAGTCATATGCTTCAAATTTAATGTATTTTTATATTTAAAAATTGGTATGCTTTTATTAGCTGGTATATCGTTCTCCGTACGGGTAGAAATACGGGTGAATAGAAAAATTATTCAATACAGATTGAAGGATAAATAAATTTTTAATGAGTTAATTTTACGTGAATTGCAAATTGAACCAAAAAAAAAACCTTTTTGTAAATCTCAGCTTAACAAAAAAAAAAAACATATTTGTTACATTTTAAGTCTGTAAATCGAATAGCTGATAAAAAGGATTTTTTTTTATTTATAATGCCGCGTAACTCTCTTGTGGGTTGATTCTGGAAAACACCTTCCTAAACTGATCTCTGCTCAGTAAAAGTACACCTTTGTTAAAAATTATGTGTGATGAATGCCTAAAATAGTGTAAATATATAATTTATATCTGGCTGTGTAATACGTTAATATCCCTTTTTGTTGTATTTATTTTATTTTAAAATTGTAAGATTCGCAAGCAACGCCGTTCGTTACATTACAATGGCGATTTACTGGAAACATAGCAAAATGTTGATGATAGAACCAAGTTGGCATGAGTTTTGGAGACCACGTTGGCAACTTATGGATTGATCGAACAGCGCATAAGTTACTTGATTGCAGCACCACCTAGTGGGGAGCTGCAACAAAGAGTATAGCACAAATACCTTCTCCACACACACACAAAATAAATATGCATGCCAACTTTTATAGGGATCGATTGATTGGTGCTAAAGTAAAGCAAGGTCATATATACAGACATCCACTTTTATGAATATAGATCATAAAATTCATTTCTATTGTATTATATGAATTTCAGAATTCTTAAATTTCTATTCAATAGTAGCTAAAGTAAATATTTATCAAAACTATATAGATAGATAAGTAACATTCTCAACAATTTTTATACTTTTATACGGCACTTGAACGTTCATTGGTTTATTTTCTAGTAAAGCTTTGTTTTGAATGAAAGAAATATGCAATAATTTATCAAATAAAGTTAGCTAAAACTACATGATTTCTTTTTACGATTATAAACTAATTCTTATTTTAAGAAAACCCTAACTCTTAATACGCTAATAAATAATAAATAAATTATTATATTTAAAAAATAAAGTAAGGGATTTTATTTTTTAAATAATATACGGTTATGTCAATTCAATAGGTGAAACGTTTTTATCACCAATATTACAGCATGACTATAACTTCCTTTTTCGGATTTGGACTTAATAAAAGCTAATTTGAAATTATGGAAATATGCTACTTTCGATACACATTATAATTTCAAACATCGTCAAATAACAAAAACACCACCTGAGCCTGTTAGTTATTTAGATAAATTTTTACTCCGAGTCACAGATTTAGACGCAGTTAAACTTGCTAAAAATATTCACTAGTAGAATTTTATTACAATACTCACTTACGTATACAAAGCTTTTTATAAGTCTTTGAGATAGCGTGTCTCGTTAGATGAAACATTATTATCATGTATAGTGGAAGCTGTAAATCTGAATACTAGTAAGTGACGAAAATGTCACTTGAGTCAGGCTTTTATTAGTCTCATTAACACAATTATAACATGAAAATTTGAGCACCTACGTAATTAATGCTAATAAACCTTTACACAACCGTCTTTAGACTGATTTATTAATTAATTAGCGTCGTATTCAGAGGCCATCCAAGGGAAGTTGCCGATTCTCACATTGGCAATTGTACAGAAAATGTTTACACAAATGCATGCAAATTTTGAATTTTAGTTCAGGTAAATTTGAATAATGTTGAGATTATTATAATGATTAAACTGTGTTTGAATAATAATTTGTAGTTTTCTAAAAGACAGTTTCAATATTCAAATATCATTTGAGTTCAGGTACTACTTTCACTAAATAACCATTTTTCAAAATAAATGAATGATCTAAAATTTTGGCGAAATTGATTCTTCAAGTATTTACATAGATATTAGATGAAAGACAAAAAAACAAAAATTCTAGGGCAAACTCCTTTTTTAATACCGGATGTTTATTTCATTGTTTAGTTAAAATTCAGAATTATGTTTTGATTATTTGCTAATTCTCTCATATTCAGTGTTACTTAAGCAGAAACATCACACATATTTTCATCTATATTCTATTTTTTTCGTCATGTTTTTTTTAAAATTCAATTGGCTAGAAATTGAAATATGTCTTAAGCAATACAGCTTGAATAAATAATATAAACTAATGGTATTGTAAATATTACAAAATTAGAAACATATTTCTTCGAGCTATATATTTCTATATTATTAAGTAAAAAAATAATTTTAACTCTGTTCAAAATTACGAGGTCCGTTCACCAAATATTCTCGAGCTGCCTTTCGTGCGACGTTAATAAACACTCACTCAATTAACTATTCGTCGGGAGTACCTCTGAGAGAAAGAAGATCAGGCGCAACCGGTCTGAGAGGCCACTGGCATATTATCGCCACCTCCTTGCTCCTAATCAACTTGCATTAAAAACACCGGACATGCCACTGAAAAAGATCTATAGAGATCAAATCTTAATTGTATGAAATAGAACCAGTTTAATGGATAAAATGAAACTTAAGCTAAAACATACAAAACTACGAATTTGATACAAAGTGAAAATTAAAGTTGTACATACAAAGTATTATAGAAAAAAAAACTGGTAACAAAAGAAGCATAAATTATTTTCAGATGAGGACCATCATTGAAATATATTCTTATATATCATGGAGCAAACTTTATTTGATAAAAATGCATGATTGCAATAAAAATAGCTTTAAAAACTAACTTTTGAAGTTATGACACAATCGGGCGTACTCTGTCTAACAAGCTAAAGGAAAGTCTGGAAAAACTGGGTATGGGTTCAGGAGAGACTGGAAGGCTTGCTACCCGCCACCAAGAGTCAGGAAACAATGGGGAGGAACATCACTTTCAGCCATCGAGTGTAGAAGGGGCATAAATAACAGTTTTGTTGGCCTCTCAAGACAGCTGCTTAGAGTTAACAGTTAGTAAATGCATATTAATGCACTTAGGAAACAGGAATTGAATCAATCTTGTTCTGCTAAATTCTAAAGCATTGTGTAAAGGAAAAGTTTTTTGTCAACAATAATTTCAAAATAGAATAAGAAATATTATCTAAAAGAAAAAGGCTATATATATATATATATATATATAGCCGATGATATTTACTATTCTCAGCAAATTTCATAGAAAGGACCTAACGTTGAAACAGCCGTTAATGAAAAAAACAATTGTACGTAGAAAAAATTAATTTTCAATGAGATCATTCTTAATTTAATTGTACTGTTGAAAGAGAAGCGTGTCAGGCTTAGTGACGCTATCTCCCAATTACACAATTATATGAATATAACCGTAGTTTTCCGTTTATAAGTTCGAAATTTATTTAAATTCTTCCAGTTAAGTTAAGGTATTCCTCTTATCTATGGATCCGTTAATCTAGTAGAAAATATAGATGAGGAAAAATGATTTTTTAAAACATTTTCTGTAAATTATGTGTAAGATTTTTTAATCCTTAAATTTTTAAAGTGTTTTTAATAAAACAAATTTAAGAAGAAAAAAAGAAAATTTGATAAGTTTTTAAAATTTATTCTTGAAATCAAAGTTCCCGAATGGTTCGGAAGATTTACGAGCACTCATTGAAATGTCGAAACCTGTACTTTGAATCTAATCGCTTCACAATTTCTCTTTCGCTCATTTCCAAAGCAATACAAAAATGGAGCAGAAAGTAAGACTAAGGCATATAGTGCACAATATAACATATTAATAGAAAAATGTGTTAGCTTTAGAAAGGGGTTTCAGAAACAAACTATCGTCGTTGTTGCCTGACGTTTCACTTTACAACAAACTGATTTAAAAATACTCCACCAGTTTAAAAATTATTTTGTCCTCACAACAACGTAGTTTAGAATGGCAGGATTTTTTTTCCAACTGAACGGGTTTCGAATTTTTAGTATATCATTGAAGAAAAAACGCACTGACTTATAAACGAAGCAGCTTAGATTCGTAATTATACGATACCTTAACAGAATCCCAACTGATGATTTGGCCATGCTTTGATATTCCATTATATCAAGTGAATATAATATTGCCTTTGAAGATGACCCGGAGTAAATAATGATACAAAATAATGAGGAAGAAAAATTATATGTCAAACATTCTCATTTGAAGTTAAGGACTGATAAAAATCAATAAGCTAATAGAAAAAAAGGCAATTGCAGCTAACTGGTTACTACCAAACGTTTTGATCGAGTTCTTAAATAAATGAGTGCCATTCTTAACCACACTTACTCTTCTCGTTCAGCAAGTTTGATGAGTTGTTCAGCTAGTTCTTGAACAAAAACTTATCAAAATGATAAAAGCCATCCTATTATATTAATCTTGCTATGTGTGACCCTTCGCTATTTTTCAACGTACAAGATCTTATGTGGTTGTCATTTTCTTTGTGAAAATGAGATTGATGAGACTATAAAAACTCATTTTTCATTTATTCAAAGAAATTAATGACTCGAAGCACTTAATGTCGGTATGCTAGAGGAGATGTAAGAATTTCCTTGTTCTTAAAATTTAATGAGCGTATCTTTTTATATTTAACAATATCTCTGAAATATTTCCCAGTGACCTTCGCATTTTTTTCGCAAATATATAATTCACACAGTTTAATATAATTAAAAGTTTAAAACATTTTCTTTTTATTTTCCTTTCTAATTCAACCTAAAAATCTCAGTGAAGTTTTTCTTTTTTAATAAAAAAAAATTCCTAGTTAGTTCTCTCTATATATGCCAAGTGACTCAAAAGTTCATTAACATTTGAAAATTAAGGTATCTCACTACCCTAAAATTGTGAATTTTGCCAAATACTGACAATTTTTAGGGCTTTATTTTATAGGTCATCTTATTAGCTCTATAAAAGTATCAAGTGTATTATTTTTCATTCACTAGAAAAAAAACTACAAGTGTTTTTGTAAAAGCAAATGCCATTATTTTAAGCAAGATGTACTTTAAAATGGGATTTACTCGAAATGCGTTTTTGATGCTCAAATGCAGCCAGTGTGTGTGTGATTGCTAAAAAAAATTTGAAAATAATTACTGAATTTTTTGTGTATGTTCCGTATAATAGTTGAAATATTTTAACCTTCAGATTTATCAATCACTGTTTTATTACAAAATGTAGTCTTTTATGTTAGTATAAACACAGTTTTTTAAAGCAATCTCATGAAATAAGTAAGATAAAGTGTGTTCTAGTTTTTGTAGAAAATAAAGTATCTTAACCTGAAGGTCATTTCAAAAATGTATAACATAGCAACAGAGCACAATTCAAAAATTGAAAGTTTATTCATAAACTTTTGGTGCAGAATGGGTAGTTATGTTATTTTTTGTAAATTTGTATCAATATTTTTCCCATTTTAGTAATAATAATTTTTTTTCTCTTCTTAATTTTAGCCTATTTTTTCTTAAAATATACTAAACAAATCTAAAAAACACCAAAACTTTCCAATATCTCCATTTTTTGTTAAAAAAAAAAGTTGTCGCAAGTAGTCAGATACCTTAAATTATTGATGGATTACAGTAGGCATTGGGTGTTATTGAAACCAAGAAAGAGTAACAAATAATTTACCTCATCAGACGTGAGCAATACATTTTTTTCTGCAGAAATGCATGATTCTGCTTTGAAAACTGTCAGCGTGAAGGATGCGAGGTATGTAGGTATGTTATAGGAATCAAGAATGAAACTTTGAGAAGCACTCCTATAAAACTTCATACCTCTGCGATGATCCCTGTTCTTAATCCAGCAATAGTCTTTGTTATAAGGCGGTTTCCCCTTATATTACAGATTTGGTGCTTTACAGGAATTGATTTCTCTCTCAATTTGAAATTTGTGACAGCATTTGCGTCTAATAAAATAGCGTTGACAAAGTTATCATTATTAAGATTTCTAGCTTCTTTCGCCAGTTTATAGGCATTTTCATTTGCTTGTAATATCAACATGTACAGGTAACCATTGGAGGAAGCAGACTTTATTTAACTCCTGCAATCTAAGAAGACGAGAGCAAATATATTCAGTCATCCATGAACCTCCATTTAGAATTGAAATCTAGTGCTTCTTGAAACTTCAAACCTTTTTTTTCAGATCTAGTGTTTCATGGGACTTTAAAGTAAAAAAAGAAAAATGCTTCAATCAAGGTTTGAAGCAAACATTGCGTAATTATACGTGCTGTGTATGCAAAGTATGTATGTGGATGTCAGAGTAGAAATACTGCATCAGATAATTGAAAAAAAATGATTGAGATAAGTATAATATTTCATGAATTTATTGCTGTTGATTTATAATGCATTAAACTTCCATTTTATGAAAGAAAATTGGCAATTATAATCCAACCTTTTAAATTATGTGTATTCATCCTTTCGATCCAAGTTGGTGTGACATATGAATGTCATAAGGATATCTTCTGAGATAACATTTAATTACTAAGATTTTCTACCCATATATTACAGTGAACTGTTACCCATTTTAAATTACGAAATTTTTATTTTTTTGGAAGAAAACTAATTTAATTAAATTTGATAAAACTGGTTTTCTCAGTTAACATTCTTAGTAATAGGATTTGAGATTCTTTTGATTTTAACTTTTCTTTGCATTATTATCCATTTTATGTTTTTATTTAATTCGAAATTTTTCTATGATGAATATTATAGTTTTTAAGAAACACTTATCATTAGCTGAAAAATAATTTATCCAATTATGATGGAAACTTCAAAAATAAATCCTACATCAGGAGAGGATTAACGGTAATGAAATAGCTAATTAATTGTTAGATTAATTGTTGTTGGCTGCCACACTATTATTATTTAATTATAGTACTTAATTATATGTATTGCTGAAAGCGAATTGCATGTCCTCTTTAAGTTAGTTTACGAAGGATTCAAAGCAAGCAGCAAATTCACTTTATTGAAAATATTTTATTTATTATTTGTTGATCAAAATTGCATTTGCAATTGCGTGAGAAGGTGTTTTTAACGCCCTTTTATAAGCTTCCCTTCTATGTAACGGAATCTTTACACTCCATTTTTACCTACTTTAAAGAGCCAGATTAATGCAAAATTTGGC
This sequence comes from Trichonephila clavata, assembly GCA_019973975.1. Taxonomy (NCBI): domain Eukaryota; kingdom Metazoa; phylum Arthropoda; class Arachnida; order Araneae; family Nephilidae; genus Trichonephila; species Trichonephila clavata. The sequence continues at coordinate 24,592 of BMAO01034066.1, forward strand.
TAATTTGTCCAGGACCGATGACAATACAATGATTTAATAATTTTGTTCCATTGTCCTGATTAGAATCATCAGGATTAACAATTTCCTATTTTTAGATCCCTCCCGCATCTGGCGCCTAATTTCAGATCCCATTTCTAGATGTGGTGACTAATTCCAGATTTGGTGTCTAATTCTAGATTTGGCGACAAAAAGATTAAGTTACAACTTAGTTCGATTAACTATAAAAGTGTGTTTTTTAGTTTTTTAAACTATAATTTATTTAACGTTGCACTCCAGAGCAATGGAAAGTTGTTAACCGAATTCCCAAAGCAACCAAGCTCATGCAAAAGGGTTTAGATATATTAACTGGTTCCCCGGGAAACTAAAAAGGCTACTGGTGGTGAACCATATAATTTTGAACACCGGTCAAGTGACGAGGTAAGCACCCTCCTCTTACTAACATGATGGTGTCCACTGTGGTCTAGTGGTCATAGTCACGGACATTTTTATTGACATTATATAGTGCATATACTCTTTCATATAAGTGCGATTATATAAGTGTATGAAAATATAAAAATAAAGTAAGATGTTGCATTGAATTCTTCCCTTCTATTTTAAAGTAAAAAGTTTGTGAGGATCTATACGGTTCTTTTACTAACCTCTTAGGGATTCCTTTTGGACCATCATTTTTCTTAACCAACTTTCTCCGAGGACAGGAAGCGTGATTATGCAAATTAAGTTTAATATATATATTCTGTATTCGCGAGTTTGGAAATTTATTGAAGTGAGAATTGAAAGTTAGTGAAGTGAGGATAGCTTGGATGTGAAGTGAATAGCTGAAAAGCTTAGTAAGTCGGCCGTAAAACGTATACGTAAACAGTGTTCGAGGCGGGAAGTTGAAATCTTTTCGAAATGTTAGTTGAACTGTTGGAGTCGTGTTAAAATAAATGCAAGGTTAAGAAGACCACAAGAGTTCAGGTACTATGATCTTATTTCAAGTAGAAGTTAGAGAGTTAAATTATTAGTACGGTTCTAAATTAATTAAGTTTTGTATAAATTATTGTAAGGGTAGATTGCATGATCGGATATATTATCCCCAAGCCCTGTCTCACCTTCGTACTCTAAACAAACATAATTATCTTATTTAGATTGTTGATTCTGTGTTGAAGTAGTGATAAATAAATAATTGAAGTTCATCATGCCTTCTGATCGTATAGTTCATCCTATACCTCTATTCGGTTACAGGGAATAAGGGATATAAATCTTTCATAAGTTATTTTTGAAATGTAAAGAAACGTATATACACATCACTTATAAAAATTCACATTATCTCAATACATTGGTATCCAGTATTCAGTGGCATAAAACAAATAAATTACAGTATTTAATATATACCATTTCATATGGTTTCTATCATCACATTGTTCTTATTTTTTAAATAGTGCCGCATTTTGTCTCACAAATCTTAGCAGACACGGCAAGTCTCCCAAGAGTGACAGCCTTTCCAGTGGTTTGCACCATCTAGTTGTAGCTCTCGCTATAAATTTTTGACGCTTGAAATTATTTTAATTTAAACACTCGTTGGCTGTTAAAAAGTGCGATGATTTAATTTTGCCGAGATAAGCAGACACAAAATTATACTTAATGGATCTCTTATATGATATGGGTGCCTATGATTTTGACATCCAAAAATCTATCGATTCCACCCGGGTTCTAATCCGCTACCTCTTAGCTATTGAGCCGGCATCACGGTATGTTGTTTATGCTAATCTTGCAAAATCTGATGAGATTGGACATAATTCAAAAGACCGTTTACTTGAAGATATTTCGTACAAATATATTTCTAGAAAGAACCATACACATTTAAGAAATATTTGGGTGAAGCTTGTTGATCCTGACACTTGGCAAGATGGAAAATTATATTTGTCCTCTGAGAGAGAAGGTGATTTGATGTGACCACTGTCAAAAACTGATTGTCTAGCAGCCTCTGCCATACTTGATGATTGAGGCAAGATCGGGACTACTACATACATACCAAATATAAGTGGGAGGCACCCTCCACCCAATCAAATTTCGAGCTTTTTTTAGGTGGCATAGGTCCAGAAAAGAAAGGGCGGACGAAGAATGTGTTGGTTGATTACATTCCTCTTTTACTACTTTTTCGGTTAATTTATTGCTGGTAACCCTAGAATTCTACACTTCCGTACGGCAGATCTCAACTATAACAAATAACTTTGTACTGTCTCCCCCAGAACAGGAAATGACATGTGTGGCTAGGTACCTTCATATGACCTTGGGTATTAGACATGAGAATATTTCCTTTTCTAAAAATATTTTCGTGTGTGGTTTATTTAGAACAATGTTAGTCTGAGGAAGAAATGGGTAGCAGCAACGTTTGAAATTGAGAATCTGTCTTAGTTTTCTTTTTGCGGGTCGATGTCAAAACGTTTCTGTTGACAGAATGTTTGGGGGTGAACCTGAAGTTATCCGAACATTATTAAAAGAGTTAAGTGATGATGAAAATTATATTTCTGAGAATGAATCGAAAAATAAAGAATTTATTGAAATCCGAAATCATGAATTTACAGATAGCAGGAAAAATATTAGTTTAGTAAAGACACATGTTATACATGTACATAATATGACTCACAAATTTGAAAACACATTATCTGGAAGAAAGTTGCAATAATTTAAAGTGAAGATCTCCTAGCACCATGATTGAAGAAACGTCTAAATGTATCAACTTTGCCCCCATCAACAAGGACAATTATCTGCGAACTTTTGTAATTGGATCAGTACATTGAACCACCCTAAAAATCGGAAACTAATAAAAGGAAAATGTGTGCTTTTTGCCTATGTAAGTTGTGTAGAATGACCCGCAAGTTTTGTTTGTTATTTTCTAGAGCAATGTGCACAAACATCAAGCTCATATGTGTAAAGATATCATTAAATCATCTGCAGGTACATTAATTTTTATCTTATATATATTAACTTTTAAATTATGTGTTTTAAGCATACTAAAACTTATGTCATCCGGAAGACGAATGGGTACCCCATTCCCATAAGTTTTTCAAAGGGTAGTACATTCTAGGATTAAGTTCGTAATGGGTCGGAATCCCCTGAAAATGGATATCGTGGGATAGCGATATTAATTTAATTTTGTCTAGGATGGATAAGCTGGTTTAGTCGCTAACAAGAAACCAATTGTCAAGATGTTGGAGAGAGCTACAGCTGTTAGCAGCTTATTGATACTTAAAAGGAAATCACTTCAACTGAGCTGGATTAAGAAGTTAGTATTTTACATCATATATGCGAAGCATTGTTATCAAATCAGCTTTCTTCTCAAATGATATACAATAACACACAGAATCAAATGCATTCACAAATAATTTACATGCCTTGTATTTATTAATATTGTTGCAAAAGCAGCTAACAATTCCAGTTGTTTGAATAAACAACATATTTATTAATTGACAAGAATAAATAGATGACATCTTATTTACATTAAAATAGGTTATTCAATTCCTAATATTAGCTCACTTTTCTCTCTATATATTTATTTATATATATTTATTTATCTTGTTCAAGGCGCGTTAGCAAGTGTCTAGCATTGATCGTGGCTAGCATGTCATGAGTTCGATCCAGTACCACTGAGACGCGCGTGTGGGGCGGATGCACGTAAATCTGTCGAGAGCTCAACGTCCTCCGTTGTGTGTAGTTAGAGAGAGGGGTGCCAGCTCAGGTGTCTCCGCGTCACTTGACCATGTTCAAATTTCACGACCATCCCAAAGCCTCGTGTACTGAACAGTGGACGTATATTCACTCACCGCTTACTTTGTTTAAATTTCCAATCGTTAATAAATACAATCTATTCATCCAATCAAGTTCAAATATTTTTTTTAAAAATTTGTAGTAAAAGGCACTAGTTGTTAGTGCAGTTTTTCAAATATTAATTCATTAATTACCGGTTAATTAATGAAATTAATTATTGATTTTAGGTGCCAACTTAGATTTACCTCCTTTGCTGTAATAATGTAACTTCTAAAACATAAACGCTCACGACTAGACAATCGAAATAATTGGACATACCTTTGTTTCAAATGTCCATTATATAGTCTCCTGGTAATTTCGATACGGATCTACCCTAAGGCCTTCTCGATTATTGCTTCGTGATTTCATATTTTCTGCCAAATTTGTGTGTGTGTGTGTAATATCAGTATGTTTTGTCACGTTGTATACTTTGAATCCAATAGTATATATCGAGATCAATATTTTCTGTACTCTGTAGAAATTATCATCACAGGAATTTTCATGCACATCTTACATAATTACCTTACTGGCATATGTAAGTCAATTTATTTAAATTTGGTGCACCAATATAGCGTAATTTTATACAACATTAATTGTAGATTAAATAATTGACACAACTTATAGCCATTTGATTATGCTCATATTATAACATTCTTTTATAAGATTTTGTTTCATAATTTGCAAAAGCGAAAACAAATAATGCATTTATTTGACAATACTTTAGAATATGGAGAAATGCTTTTCATAATGCAGTATAAATTTGAATAAAAATGAAAAATGCCTTATAATGTGAATATTTAACGCGACATCAAACACTACAAAAATAAAATCTATGAATTTATTTTTTAAAGAAATCACTTTTAATGTATTACTGAGAAAATAGTTATGATACAGTAATTTTGAAAAAAAAAAACCTTTTACAAAGCCTTATTTCTTTGTATCGCTGGCTTTATTCTTAAAGGTTATTTAAGCTATGGAACTTATTTAATCACTATAAAACTTTTTTAGAAAAATATTTACATCTAAATCACATTATCTACCCAACAGTATTCTGCTTTTACAAGGAAATAAGCCATTAATCTTTTTTGCAATTACATAGGTTTACTAAGCGTTCCTATCAGAGGAATCTTCGATGGTTAATACAAATACCGACAGAGACTAAATACACACCACTAACTCGATCGGAGTGATAAACATTTAATCAGAAATTTTCTGGCACAGTTGTTTCAATTGGATACGGATGATGTGTTCCGTTTCTACTTGGTTTGGTCAAGTATACTTCGAGAGATTTGTATCTAAATCATTGCTAAATTAGATTTGGTATAAGAAAATGAGGTTTATCGCTAATTACCCGTGAAAAAGCTACGCAGATGTAAAAACTAATGAATAGTCGATTTCAACAAAGGAATGTATAAAAATATGTATGGAATGGAATTTGAAATAATTTCTACAAAAATAATGTTTTGAATTTTGTGAAAGAGCAAATTATTACTGAGATATATAGGAGAGTATTGTACAATAATTTTATGTGTTTCATGTAGGAAAAAACAAGACTTCAAAATTTTTTTGACGTGTAACTTAATATTTCCCATAATTAATTAAAATCATTCTATATTGGAAAGGAATTTAAAGATACACATTCAAATAAATTTGATATTACTTCCATGTACTTTTATTTATTTATTTATTTATTATTATTATTATTTGCCTTTTATGGTCAATTTTATTTTGTACTCGCAGAAGTAACCTATCTTCACACGCGGGTTATTTTTTTAAAAATAAGTATGTATATATATATATATATTATTATTATTATTATTATTCTTGATATAAGAGTTAAATTGTAAAGAGAAAAAATCCGGTACCAAACAATGCACCGAAAAATGCAAAACATTTTTTAAAGAGTACAATTATTATTTTCTAAATCTCCCCTTAAGCCGTCGCAAAGCAACTTTGGATTCAATTTTCGCAAACTCCCTTTTGTAGCGTATCTATACTCAATGAATGGAACCACCTCTTGGGATAGAGTTTCGCAAAACACCTTTTGAAGGGGATACGTGCCTGCTAAATTTCAAGTCTGCAGCTGTAATAGTTCAAAAACGGAAATATTTGTCTAAACGCCCTTTTAGCGCTTGCAATGCCCCTTGGGAGTCGATTCAGGCAAAAACGGGAACCTTCTTCATGAATATGGATAGAGAGCTACTAGATATAAAGAGTTACTACACACCATGATCGTACCAGGACTCGTTTCTGAGTTTTATATGCAAACTCACACACACTGTACACTTTCTTTTATAATATATATATATATATATATTGATTGTAATCATATTGTCTCACCTTTGAAATACACAAATAGCAGGCGCAGGAGCATGTAGAATTTAAATAGTGCTTTGTGATCAACCTTTGTTTGTAAAAATAATAATATAAAAATGAATACCCTTACATTAATCCAATTGCCTCGAAATTTATCGTACAAACTCATTTAAACCAACTATATGGGTGCTAAATAATCCAAAGCCAATGCGTATATGCATACTTCAATTACAGCAAGTCATATAATTGTAATAGTACAATACTGGTAACAAGTGTGAACTGCTAATTCTTTCTCTTTGTTGGCGCTAGAATTCACCAAAAATGCAACCAGTTTGTGTGACTTTCTACGGAAATCCTTTTGTTTTTTTGTTAAATCACTTTATATTCATTTTAGTGTAATTGTATTTTAATTTTGAACGTATATTAAAAAATAATAAATTAAAATTAATTTCAAAACAATCTAAAATCAAGACAGTCAACATCTGTCCAATATAAAATTAGATTCTCGAAATAGTAAATTGAGAGTCTACGACAAAAGATGTGTGGCGACGAGCGTTTCTCAATTTAATAAAACATTTATTAAACTATTTACATGGATGCATAAAAAAAGGTTAAATATTACCGTGCGCGCTCAAAATGCCAACTCCTCCGTCCAATGGCATCTAGAGGAATCCTGTCTTTCCTTCCTTCGGAGCGTGTCGCCTCCCCCTGTTGCCACAGGTTAGAAGAGAAACCCTAGTCGCTCTCCTGGGTCAAATGTCACCTGTGCTCGTAACTCTTCTTTCAACACTCTTCTGACTCCGTTTCAATAACATCCCTCCTTCTCAGTGGGCCACGGTAAAATTATCAAACCTTGACCGGGCAGTGGCTTTCGGAAAAAAAAAAGACTGCGTAGCACCTCTCTAAGCTAATTCATAGAACTTGATTGTATTGAATTTTCGCTGGTTGAATTCTTTAATGTATATATCTTTCTAACTGCACAACATTAAAATTCACCTAGAAGTTGTCGTAACCAATTATCATAGATATCTGGAAATTGGCATCACATAAAGCTGAGTCAAAAAGTCCACATTATGTATAACTCATTTATTATCGAAACTAAGTGTATGGACGCCAGTGCAGGCAGTCACAATCGGCATTTATTTCTTAGGGGTATAAAGCCATTATCACTAGTGGAATAATGTGGAGTGCTATCTCTTATGACAACAGGTTATCTGTATTCATCCTGCTTACAACTGCTGGTTGCATTATTTTCATACTAATCCCACTTTTAGCCCATATCCAGCAAGGAAATTTCGAATTCACATAAATTTGAACTTTTACGAGTTTCCCATGACCATCAAGACCTCCAGACGTTTACTTAATAAAATATGTATAAAGAATGATACCGCATCGAATCAAGGGCAACCAAAAAGCTGTCGCAGGCCTAGAACAATCATGAATATATTGTATGTAACAAAAATTAAAATTTGATTGTATTTTTGTGATAAATTGTTCACTATGATCATCTAATAGAACTAATTCCATCCATAATTCGATTCAAAATGTTATTTGTAGCAAAATCTCCTTTCGCTTTGCAGCTGACAGAGCCATTTTTCGTACACTTTAGGATCCTTTCTTTTTCTTTTTTCCATGCTGTTTTACTCCTTCAAATGTATTCAGCTGAATTTTTAAAACATTCTTAACCGGTGGTTCTTTTTTTACAGCATTTTGAATGTGAAATTCCAATTATAATCACCTTGTTCAAATATATATAAAAAAAGAGATCAGAATGTTTGATATCTATTTCTTAAGACTATCAGTGGATTGTCAAGGAAAAGAATAAAGACATATTTCTTCAAGCTATGAGGAGAGCGATCTACTCTTGGCCACGCCTAGATGTGTGGGAGGAAGTGAAGGATGACTCGCCATAACGCCTTTCAGCTATTTATTCAACACACAAATTATCAACAGACACAATTCTGAAATTCAAACAAGAAGAAATATTCCTATTAAGAGCAATAGGGAATTAATCCACGAGAGACGCGAATTATGAGAAGACTTCTGCTATATATATATATATTGATCCTCCTTTTATGGCATCAATCCACTACTCCAAATATTTGAGTTATAATTTAGCTATGGTGACCAATCTCCACTTTAATATCTTCAACTATTTAATGCCTGAAATGCCCTATCAAATTAACTAATACTTGATCGGTTGCTATTTCTGATCGTCGTCAGATTCTCTATATTTCAATCTCCATATAACTCCGTCTATCCATCATACTATCTAGAAAACCTATGCTATATAAAAACAACCTAATCTGCATATCACGGTTTCTTCTTCCAAAAGAGTTGGTTGTGATTGATTTCAATTGATAGCCCAACGATTTCTCTAATGGATTAGTTGAAGGACGCGTATAGATCCGTCACGAAGCTCAGAACAAATTGTTCTTTGTACTATTGTTTTTCCTGTACTGTAGAGCTTCTCAAACTTTCAATATTCGTTACCCAATATTCATTCATAATTTTCATCGTGCCCCCTCCATACAATATCAATTTATTAAATTCAATAATACTATGCATTCACGCTAAAGCTACGGTACAACTTCAACCGCTTAAGATCCACCGGCGTGTATAAACATTTCACTCAGCCAAAGCATTAATTTTCTGGACGTATATACACGTCTTTCCGAAGTACGATCTTTTCTGTGCACTGCTATCCATAAAATTATTCCAATGGTTCGGAATGTAAAAAAAAAAGGACCTTGATAGTGTTTGTGAAGGATTTACTTATTTCAGAGGATTTGCTTGTTTATCCCATTTCTTCCCCTCCTCCTCCCATCTAAAAACATCACATACGCGCATCTACATGGAAAACGATGACATTGGGAAATGAATCGCATAACTTAATTAGCATTTTAATTGGCAGTTTAGGGATCAATTATAAAATCATACAAATTATCAAGTTAAGTATTAACACAAGCCCATGAGTCACTGGTAATTATCAATCTTGTTCTTAACTTAATATTGTTAAATTAATTATAAAATACTCTGTACAGTTCTCATACATTTATAAGTGTTAGTGTTTATAATTATATCAGAGTAAAAGTATAATTTATTATTTATAATGTCAGAATGTATTTTGTTTGTTTACTTTCAGTAAATTAATAATTTCTTTAAATAATTTTTTGTTTTCGGCTTTTCAATAGGCTCGTGCCCTCCTCCTACGTGCCCCACAGTTTGAGAAACGCTGCTGTACTGCTTTATTTTTAAACAGCATAACTGAACTTATAATGCTTTTAAAAATTGTATACACAAACAGATAAAATAAATCGAAAATTTTCACCTAAATTAATTTTCAAAATTTTAATTGCTACGACAAATTATAAGCTTTATAATCATTAAATGCAGATTTATTCATGGAGAAAATTGTGATACACAGTCAAAGTAAGCGTAACACTCTAAATAACCGGAACTTTATCTCCTAACTGCAACCGACATAACATTTCGATTCTAAATCTCTAATTAGACGCTAATTATATACTGGGAAGAGTCCGCTTACAATTAGTTTCCGGAGTCATTAATTCTCAATTTGTAAGTAATTGATGAACAAGTGCTTTTGAGAATTGTACTGAAAATTTGTTTCTTTTACATTGTCCCAGAGTCACATTGAGAGAGTTTGCAGAAGTATTTAACTATTTTCATTAACTCAAGTCTATTATGTAAGTTTAAGTTTCTACCCAATGAATTTCTGTAATTGTTTCGAAAATAAGGATTTCGCACTAAAATCCAATAAAAGATGATGTGACTAGGTTTAGTGAAACAGGATCTGTGTGTTTATTAAAAGTAAACCAGTAATATAGAGGCATTTTTCTTAAAGTCAATTTCTACTTTGGTCAACAAAGAACAATTTTATTTTAGGTAATAATTATAATTAATATAAATGTGTAAATATACTTGACAAAATCACAATATTAAGTGGCAAAGTAGAAAGCGATTTTCCTAGTAATTTTCCATTTTATAAAAATAATTTTGTTAAGGAAAATCTAAGCAAAAACTTACATGAAAGAATACTAACCATAAGAGAAAAAAATTACCTGTATCTTTGTCAGTGACCTGTATCTTATATTTGTATGCAATATATATACATATATATATATATATATATTGCTTACAAATAGAATATCATTTTCTCACATAATCTTTAAATTCATAGTTGATCTGGAATGGCTTCTGAAGCTACAAATGACCACATGAAAAAGAATATTTTAGGTTTGAAAGTCTTTAAGCAGGAGCTACACTTTACTTTTTAAAATGATAAAAAATTACTTACAGTTTCCTGTAGTTCATGTTTTATTAATGATATATACACAGAAGATGTAAGACTAGAAGTATAACGTAAAATAAGTTATTTTTTCAAGGAAGCTTGAAAAGTTATTCTGCACAAAAAATAAAACCAGTCTATTTTCCTTTGAACTTTAAATAAAATGGAAATGGAGGCATGTAATGTTAAAGTAACTACTTGTCATTCATTTCGAACAAATAATCAAATAATATTTTGGAGTTTCTCATTTATCCAATAATTAAATTATATTTATAACAATTAAATAATACCAATGTACAGAAAACATTTTATATTTTTGTTGATTAAAAAGATATAAAAGGAATTAAATGAAAGTATCTGTACATGCACTTTATGCGAAAAATAATAAACCCATATATGACATCAATGCACTCAATGCAATATCTATTTTGCTTCAATCAAAAAAAAAAATCACACAATTATTTTTAAATCAAAAACATTATTCAAAATATAAAGAAATTAATATCAAAATTTAATTACAAATTTTATTTTCGAGTTGTGCAACAAATGAGTTTAAAGATAAATTATACTGCTATCCCGAACCCTTTAAGAAGTTTCTAAGAGTAAAATATATTGTAATTGTTCTACGAAGATAATTACTATTTCTGAAATTTATAATACACACATCATTTCATTCGATTATTACGCATACTTTTATTACAATTCGTTGCATAACTTGTACACAAATTATCCTTACCGAAAAGTAACTTGTACAAAAACGGAGCCCTAAAGCTGGTGCATTCTTTAAACATGATATTTTTAACAACGGCAGACTAAAGTTCAAGTTCAAAAATTGCAATTATTCATTTGGTGTAATCAAAAGTTTTTACAAATTACCAAATAAAATCTGCTATTATCTTTACCCTAGATCTTATATTCTCCAATAACTAGTACAAATTTATACTATTAGTACTTCCTTGAGACATATTACTTAGTCATGTCAGGTAAATAATGAAAAATAAGCAAGACAAACCTCTGTAATATGCTGTAATTTAAGCTGCAATAAACTGTAACATTTTCTACTATCTGTAAAGAAATAGCAGCAAAATTACAGCTTTTTTCAATTCAAATTACAGATTATTACAGCAGTTTGTCTAGCTTATTTTTTATTTTGAACAACACGAACTTCTTTGGGACATATTACTTAGTCATGTTGGGTAAATATTGAAAAATAAGCTAGACAAACCTCTGTAATATGCTGTAATTTAAGCTGCAATAAGCTGTAATTTTTTCTACTATGTGTAAAAAAATAGCAGAAAAGGTTACAGCGTATATCAGTTAAAATTACAGCTTATTACTGTCTAGCTTATCTTTCATTTTGAACAATAAGAAAATATCTCTGATGCCAACCGATAATGCCAAATTTGGCTTTCATGCATAGATAAAAGTAATCCTGAATCAAATGTGTGTATCTATACATGATGTCCAATAAATAGAGCCCAAACTAAGCACAGCAAGTCTGCCAGTTGGGAGTACATTAAAATGCCCAAAAAACAGTCATGTAAGATCCATAGTTTACGAGAAAAATACTAAAAACAAAGTATGGCGTCAAAGTCTGGGAAAGGAGAAAACACAGTATTGGGCACATCAACAGCAGTATTTGGCAATACCATGCCTATCCAGGCGGGCTTGGGCGCACCGTGGAATGGATGACAGTATACGTTGCAGCAGCGCGGTGTCCACCGAAGTACAAGCAACAGGCCATAAGTGTAGTCTTGCACCTCGAGACACCAATGCCTTAAAATGACCCCTAGGAAAACATATCTAATTGTGTGAGATCAGGTGATCGTAGAAGCCATCTATCCTATCCAGTGTCTAGGATATGCTGCATGTAGCCAATCAATAAATGTGCTCAAAATATACATCGGAACCCTCTCATAAAACATTATTGATTCGTCGTCGTTTTCCGCATTTTGCTCGTATATAATAAATCGTGCAGGTACGATTCTCTGTGCATTTTTTATGTCCTCCCAACAAGCAATCTGATTTTGCAGAGTTTAGGCACTTTTTATTGGATACTCAGTATAAAACTGATTAAGTATCGATTTATTAATATAAATATGGATCTCTAACCTTTCAATATGAGTAAAAAAAAACTACCCATTTTACATTTTTAATGTAGTTTTAGAATATTATTCCTGTAATAGCTATATACTCATGTAATATTGTGATTTATACAACATATATAGATTCATATAATACCTACGATAAATCCTATAATACTTCTTCATATTATATAGAAAACTATAAGCGAGCTGAGGATCAAAGAGATGGACACGAACTCTCTGTAAAGTAATGTCATCATTTAAGAAAGATTCCCTAATGTTGAACAGATTGTAGTGAAAAACAAAATAACTAGTAAAGAAAGTATAAAAAAAACAACTAATGGATTGAATAACAATAGAATGTGATGGCTCGTCTTTCTCTTTATTTCCCCGCCTTAAGCTGAAATGACTTACAATCGACTTTGTTGATAGCAGAGAGCTTTTTTCTGTCAGAATTGCTTTGAGGGTACTAGAAGTAATGCATCATGAAATGGGTTACGAAAAGGAAAGAGTAAACAATTGCATTGAATCTGAAATATGTAGAAATATAGGAAAAATATATAATTATTTTAATGGTCAATTAAGTATAAAGTGTTTATTACGTGTAAGCAAATGTTAAATATCTTGCTGAATGTATAGTATAAAAATTGTTTTATAGATAAGAAAAAAAATAAGTATTTGCATAAAAAGTTACAAGTGCATATAAACCAATACTTCTCAACCTTTCAGTATTTACGACCTAATATTAAATCATAATTTCCATCGTGCTCCCTCCTTGCATACTGACAAATTTAATAACCTAATGTGAACAGAGACTACATTCAAGAGAGACGTTTAGAAACACAACATTTAATGACGGGAAACAAGTCTAGAATGAATATACAAGTACATTACATTAAACAGTGTAACAATTTACACAGCGCCATCTGTTGGCATTCACACAAAACTAATACACATATCAAACTACACAATATTTAACCCATACAATAAGATTGTATTACATTCAATAACACGATACTTTGACGCTAAAGCTACAATACAATTTTAGAATCTTAAATGCCAGCGACGTATATAAACGTCACGCTCACCAATAGCTTTAATTGTCTGGGCGTATATATACGTCTTTGAGAAATACGATCTTTTCTGTGCAATGCTATCCATAGAATTATTCCGAAGTCTTTGGAATGCAATAGCAGAACCTTGATAGTATTGTGAAGGGGTTTTTATTTCGAAGGATTTGCTTATTTATTCCTTTCGTTCCCTCACCCCTAAGTTGAAAACAAAGGCATTTGATAGCGAATTGCGTATCTTTTGATTGGTAGTTAAGGGATTAAGTACAATCCCTACAAATTATCAAGATAAGTGTCAAATTTTGTATGTAACTTTATATACGATAAACCAATGTGTCCTAATTAATAAAATTTTTCTTAACTTAGTATTGTTAAATTAATTGTAAAATAAAATGCGCTGCATTGATACATTTATAAATGTTTTTAAGTAAGTGTAAATATGTATTTTATTTTTTTATTTTGTCAGAATTTTATGTTACATTTTGTATGTGTCTTTCAGTAATTAAATATATATATTTTTTAAATAAACTTTTTTTTTTCGACTTTTCGATATGCTCGCAAAAAGCAGATAATTACCTCTCCCTCTAATGGGGCGCGTCCTATAGTTTGGGAAACGCTGGCTGAAGCCATTTTTATACACAAAAAACGTGTAAAAACACTTGTTATATTCATACAATAACATCTATGTCTGTGTTACAAGGTCAAACCCATCTAAAAATTTAGAAATATTTAATTTCTTTTCTTTTGAACATCATTAAAAATTTACAAAGTGGTATTTGGAGAAATAGCTGAAATTGTAAGCTATGCATATTTCTTCCTGAATGATTCATTCTATCGCTAGAGAACTTGAGCAAAAAAATAATTTGAATATATATATATATATAATATATATATCATATATATTATATATGTGTGTGTGTAATATAAAAATAGATATTTCTATTCGTAACATTTAATGTGAAACTTAATGATTCAAGATAAATGCCATATTTCGTCATCCTTTCCCCTTCAGACACTAAACCTTCCCCGTAGACTTAGTAACGCCTCTATCTAAAGCACAGAACCAGTAGGGTCCTGGAAAACTCCATAAATCACGAGATTGGGGGAATTTGCCAGTTCGCTACCTCTTCCTACTTTCCCTATTTAAATATCGTTGTTCCCCAAAGTCGGGACAATTATGCCTATTAGAAAGCTTTGTAACACGTTCTTCCAGTGTTCTCCCTACGAAGGAGAGAGAGAGAGAGAGAAACCCCATAATTTGAATAAATATCTTGAATTCTAAAGTTGTTGTTACTGGGTCGTTGAGATATTTCATATATATACATATGTATCAAAATTTCTCTACAAGAGAGAGATGAACACACATAACTTAAAACTGAAAAGAATTGAAAATTGCAAGATAACCAGACAACATAATTTAAAAGGAAATATGATATATTAAAATAATAGAGTTAAATATAAAATATATAAAAGAATGGATGCTCAGTATTATCAGCATTGCTGATTTAAGACAGATAATACAAGGGGTGATCAAATGAAAAGGTACGAAACGACACGGTGGGTACAAATATATGCTTTATTCAAAATATACACCATAGGCCTGAGCACAACGATCCCACTGATGAACAAGCCGCAGGATTCCTTGTTCCCAAATTCCTGTGGCTGTGACGAGACCCAGTCCTTCACAGTGTCCTTGAGTACGTCGTCCGAGTTGAAGGCTTTCCTTTCAGGTGTTTCTTCAGTGGACCAAACACATGGAAATCGCAGGGTGACATGTCCGGACTGTAGGACGGATGGTCCAACGTCTCCCATTGGAACTTGTCCAGTTCCATTTGTGTGACTCTGGTGACGTGTGGACGCGCGTTATCAGGAGCAGAACCACACTCTCCGTGAGCAGCCCCGGTCTTTTGTTCTTGATGGACCTGCGTAGGCGTCGGAGTGTCTCACAGTACACATCGGAGTTAATGCTTTTTCTGTGCTTGAGTAATTCTGTGCTCGCATCATTTGGACGCCGCTTTTTATAAGAGCCTTTGCTCTCTCCTGCGCATGCGGGCACCCGCGCATGATCGATCCCAGTCAGAATCTCCAATGGCATCCCGAGATGTCTCGCTACATTCTCCCTTGGGGAATATGCAAATATTTAACTGTTTCATTTTTATGTCGTTCCGTACCTTTTCATTTGATCCCCCTTGTATATAAAAATATTTTATATAAAAGTGGGGTTTGACATATTTTGTGGCCAGTCAACCTCCCCCCTTTCTGTTAATAATACTGAGCAAAAACCTATTGAAAATTATGGATAGGAAATCCAAATCCATTATGAGAAGAAGGTAACTCACATAAAACTGCATACAGAAACGTAGAGCCCGCGCTAAATCTGAGTACACAAATACATATTCAAGGCAAAGCAGTGGCTGAAAAGTAGCCCTAAGTAGAAGTATGAAAAGAATAGAAATAATAAATTAAGAATTGTAAACATACTACCATTAACTTAGGGACACTGAGATTATATGATTTAAAAATATATATAAAAAAGCAATTTTATCTAAAATTAAAAGCTGGGGGCATCTAAAACTATCTAGGAAGAATAGTAAATTTATAATAATAACCTGTTAAAATTATGGAAATTTAATCCTTACTATTTAGAATTTCTTTATTCAAGTATCTGTTAATAAAATTAAATGTGTATCTTTGAATTAAACAGTATTTAGTAAAATGTTTATAGTTCTTTATTCTTTCTGATTTATTTGAAACTAGAAAGTTATTGGTTGTGTGTAATTTATAACAATATTTCTGAATACAGATACATGCTCATTACTCTCCCAATGCGGTACTTTAATAATATTGAAATAAAAGTCTTCTCGTTTATCATAAATATTAATAACTATTTTATTATCTATTAATTTAATTTCTATATCAAGAAAATTTGCTTCATAATTGTTACTATTTGTGTGAATTAAATTAAGATATTGTGGATAAATATTAATGATAGGTTTAAAGTTGCTTTGCTTGCCTAAAATAATATCATCTTTTTTGGGAAAGAGTAATAGTCTGAGTTATCTATAAAACTATTTTCAAATATATATATATATATATATATATAATATATTTTAATTACCTATGGTCCATCCCTTCAGGACCAACGCTTTAGTAATAAGTTAGCCAGCCGCCTAACGAGAG
The DNA here is from genome assembly GCA_019973975.1 of Trichonephila clavata. NCBI lineage: Eukaryota > Metazoa > Arthropoda > Arachnida > Araneae > Nephilidae > Trichonephila > Trichonephila clavata. Next base: position 41,340 of record BMAO01034066.1, read on the forward strand.
TATTTTAAACTACATCTAGCTACCCAATCAGAACATGTGATTTGAGCAGCCTATAAAAACTGAGATTCCTGGAGACCGTTTTCTTTCTCTTCTATAATTGTCTGCCTTCAACATGTAGCCGGCTGCAGCTTGGTTTTTGTGTGTGTATTGCGTCGTCTTTGTAGTGCATTATGTGTTCAAGATGTGGAATAAAACCGATATAAAATATCCCAAGACTGCCTCCTCAATAATATTGAATATGACTCGTCAATCCCATCCAAGGAAAACAGCAACTATCCTAAATGGTAATCATATAACGAAATACCTTTCAAAAACCACGTCTATTTCATATATATATATACATTATTTATGAGGTGTGGATTGGTATTTAAGCAATGCAGGCCTATTATTTTTTCCGGGAGCTAGTATCTCTTTTTGGTTCGGTACTGTACAGGTAGATACTAATCAAAGCTATGTATGCCCAGGTTCCTTTTCAGTGAGTAAGTGAATATTAGGGTCGCACTGTTGAGCTACATGAGGGCTTTTAGTGACGGACCACGTAATTGGGAACCATAGCCAAGTGAAGAGGATGACACCTTAGCTGGCATCCCCAACTCCTACACACAAACAACGGGATGACTTTTGAGCTCTCGACAGATTTAACGTGCATCGCACCCCTACTCGGCGGGTCTTTAGTGGCACTGGGCTTAAACTCATGACAAGACAGCCACAATCCGATACCTTGATCACTAGGTTACCGTGGCCATGTTTCCTTCTCAGAGGGAGGCTCCTGAACCATAACGGGCAGGGATAAATCCCATAAATTTGGATGTAAAATGCCAGCTTCCAGACTAACTATGCCTCTCAGCCGTCATTAATAAATAAAATAAAGGATCAATAAATTTAAAAAAATATTAAAAGCCATCTTAAAAAAATGGAATTCACGTCACACGCCTTCAGAGTATCAAGAAAGATTAAACTTTACAAATCATTATTAACAAATGTAGAACAAAATTATATTTTAAGCCTTGTTTTAATAAAAATTTACTTAATACTTATGTCATCGTTGTTTTCAAGTTGATTTCAGCTTCAAAACGTTAATTTCAAAACTTTGGGGTATTATTTTAATCAGTGTATATACACTCAAGAGCCAAAACAATATGACCATCTGTCAATAACGAGTTGGCCCACCTTTGGCACGCAACACAGCTTCAACCCGCCATGACATGGATGCCACAAGTCCTTGGTATATGGCCGGAGATAGATTGGGCCAGATCTTTAAGAAACGGTCACGCAAATCCAAGATATTGCGAATTATTGGTCTTTGAACTCTGAGCTGCCGCACCATGACATTCCAAATGAGTTCCATCGGATTAAGATCTGGTGATTTAGGTGGCCAGGACAGTAACTGGAATTCAGCATCGTGTTCCTGGAACCACTCCAGCACAATTTTAGCCTTGTGACATGGGCGTTGTCCTGTTGGAACGTTCCATTTCCAGCAGGAAAAACAGAGGCCATGTAAGAGTGCAACTGGACCGCATTGATGTTCAGATACCCTGTAGCATGTATGGTCTGCTCTACCACAACGCCCAAGAGAACGTCCCCCAAAGCAAAATAATGCCACCAACGGCCTGTGTATGACCTACTGTACATTGAGGGATCAACTGTTCGCCTGGAAGACAGTGTATCCTGACACGGCTATCGGCGTGATGAATGACAAACCGTGATTCATCTGACCAAGCAACTTTCTCGCACTGATCCATGGACCAGTCGCGATGTTCTCAGGCCCAGCGCAAGCGCAGCTGGTGACGATTCCTTGGTCAGCAAAGGCACTTGAGTGGGACGTTTGCTGTGTAGCCCCATATCCAACAGTGTCTGCTGAACAGTGTGCTCCGATACTATTCTACTTGGCCCTGCATTGCATTGGGATGTCAGCTAAGCCACTGCCTGGCTCCGGTTTTTCTTCGCCATCAGAGACAGTTTCTGACGACCTTTTTCCTTGATAGCGTGTGGACGTCCAACACCATGTCGTCTACTGCTGGTTTAAGCGTCATTCATCCACTTTGCATAAGTATTAACAACTGTAGATCACGAACAACCCATGAGTCGCGCAGTTTCGGAATTACTTGTTCCGAGACATCGAACCATTACAATCTGCCCTTTATCAAAGTCACTTAGAGCCGCAGCCTTTCCCATCACGCACAGAAGTAAGCGAAAGAATGATTCTTGAGACTCTCTAGCAGCAGAATACCACTTCCACCAGATCATGTGCCTTCCATGTCATCCAAGCAAGTCCATTGCAAAATGTAGGGGAGGTCATAATGTTTGGGCTCTTGAGTGTATATATGTAGTTTAAAATTTACAATATATAATTATACATATTTTAAATTTAAAAAAAAACAGTGAAACACCTTTGCATTCGTCAAGTGTATAGCACATATTTTAACCTATTTTTTAAAAAAAATATATTTGAGATGCTAAAATGCGTCATAAACACTGACGTAGCTAGATAAGAGTTGGCCCTGCATCAAAAATTCCCTCGCTTTCATTTTTTTCATTTATGTGATCCCTGTTAAAGGGGCTGTAGTTACACTTGTTGAAGCCCCTGTTGTTTGAGTTGCCACGTATTATTCATACGTTGGTAGGTATGCCCTTGGTTATAAGTCACTTTATTTGTTACATTTAAATTTACTATAAATAAGTTTCACATTTTAATAGTAATTGAAATGTACAGAATTTTGTTTTCCAATTTCATTATAAATAATGTCATCTGCAAAGAGTAAACTCATTTAAGATACCAAGCTTTTTTCCCCTTACTTTTTTCACCCATATAATACAATTGTAAAAAAAGCTTTCTCCTAAAAATAATGCATGCATTTAATGATATTGTGTTTATTAAATAACAAATTCAATGCATCATATAATAAGAATTTGTGAATTACTTTTCTCGAAAAATTAATAACTCATTTTTTGCGATATCCTAGTTGGTCGTTAAAATTAAATTGAGCTTGTTTTGAAAATTTTTTACTTTTAAGAATTTGAAGTAAACCTCTTGATATGGAAATTATAAATATTATATATATATATATTATAGTTTTAAAGAGTTTATCAATTATTGTGTAAATTCTTGAACAGCTTATTTGTTTCTTAAAGTATATATTAAAGTTTAATCTGTTTTCGAGAAAATCCTTTATTCTTCCTTTTATTCTTAGAATTTTAAATTTATTCATTTTTACGATCATGCACATTTAAATTAATAAACTTGCTTGCAAATTTAAATCTTTATTTTTCTCTTGAATCTTTCAGCTAAAATATAATTATTTTCATTTACCAAAATGCCATTCCATTTTTAATACAATACGACGAAAGTATTTTATTTCATAACAATAAAGTCACAAATGATTTTTTTTTATTTTCGTGAAACAATATGCTGTGGTAGATATTAAAAGTATTTTTCTTTTCTTTAAAAAAAGGTTTTTCTAATAGATGTAACAAATTTATTATGTACTATGACAACAATGCCAACATTTAACATTACGCGTAAATTTGGCATATCCGATTTCGCATGTGTTGTATTCGTGGAATCGGCATACATGTGCTTCATTTCATATTATACCGCCAAAATGGTTGCGATAGTACATTTTTCCAAGGACTCGCAGAAACGTATTCAGGAAGACGCAGGAGCTGTAAGTTTATCAATATTTGAGGACATTATCAAATAAGTGTTGAACGATGAGCTTCAGTGATGAATATAACTGAAAAATTAGCGCCAGGAACGAATTCTGTGATTTAAAAAAAGAATAAATGTTGTTGTTCCTAATGCCACCTGTCTGACGGTGTCAGATTGAGGCCCACGTAATCCATCGGGGCTAGGGGTTAGGTGTACAACTGTCGTTAGCTTGGAGCACCATGCAGGTGACAGAAAAATTTGGCTCGGTCAATATACGATAGATGGCAACACCTCTACTCTCCACCTCCACAATTTACGCATGGAACTGGAGGGGGAGGGAAATTTTTTCCAGCCATCTGCACCCCTGGTTTCTGCTGCGACCACCCACAATGCCCCCCCCCAAAATTAAATAAATAATAGAAATACATAAAACATGTCAATTACAGTTATACAATTTGATCATTGAGAATGAACAGCTCTACAATTTGTACAATGGGGTTTGGTCTTCCCTCAGTTGGACAGGGGATACCCCCAATAAATCTATTAAATACACCACAATATTTTTTTACATGGTAGATACATTCCTTGAGGCCCAGTTTCTGAGTGTATCTCGCTTACAGGCCACAGGTTCAAATCCCGGAATGGGCAAGATCGATCATTTAAGTGGATCGATAAATGAGTACCAAACTTGTTTAGAAAGTGAACACTGGGATTTTCACTTTGACCGTAACATCTGCACAAGCACTCCAGCGCTTAAAGTCACGTTCGCTGAGATAGGCACAGTAGGCCTTGCCCCTCATGGGTTGTTGCGCCACTGAGTTCAGTTCAGTTCAAATACGTTCCTTAGAAAACAGTGCAAAAAAATCGTGTAAAAAATACGTGCGATTTATGATAAATTTAGGGATATGTTCCATATTTTTAAAAATAATGTGAGATGAAAAATCTCTAAATATTTTTCCAAAAAAGGGAAAATAAAATCCATTTAAAATATTTATAAAACAAAAGCAATTCATTTTCCTTACAAAAAATTTAATTAGTGCATAGTCTGTTATTAGCTGCTTTTTATTGGTACTCAAATTTCTCATATAAATCCTTCTGATATCCTGCTACGCAAAACTTAACAATTATGTTGAAATTTTAATGCACGATCTATATGCCAGCATTACGAGCAGAAAATGTTCTTTCATACCTGTAGGAAATTTCAAGCCCTCGTGAATTATATGAGCTGTTAATAGTTGAATTTCAACTTTGTCATAATTGACTTTTTTATTACCACATAGACTGTCATGAATTTGATCAAATCTTCAATATCCAATGGACACGAATCCTTAAATTTTTTGAGGTTCATGCTAGTACAAAACATTCGTGTACAAAAAATCGTTAAATTCCTGCACTGTGTTATTTCACAATTGTGTAAAAAAGACCATGTAAAAAAAGTAAGGTGCATATATTATTTTTCACTTCTTGAAAAATTAGTACATTTGCTCAAATATAAAGTATAAATTATTATTTATTCTTTCAACGTAAACTAATTTTTCCATCTTAGTGTGATACACTCTTTAATATGCTAAGTACTGTATTTCCGATTGTTTTTAATTGATTTTTTATGATTTTAAAAATAAATTTAAACATTTCGTGAGATATTTAGTGAAACAACTATATCAATGATATTTGAATAATTTTTTTCTATGAAACTATATATATTCTCTTCCGGAAGTATACTGATTTAATAAGGTAAACATTATTTCACGTGTTTGGAAAAATAATTGCTTTCCATGTTCCCAGTGTAATCAATCGAGTCTGCTAAAAAACTTACTCTTTTTGTCACTTCATCTGAAGGCATATTTTTTATAATTTAAAAGTGCGATATTTTTATGATTCAGAATTTCTACGATACTGTAGCCTGTTCAAATGGGATATCCGGGATGTCTATGTTTTATAATTCTATTTTGTTACATTCAGCCAAATTGCCACTTTCCTCAACACCAACTCATCACCAAAAATGAACGTCACTACTAAATAGCACATCAATAGTCAATGAGATAGTTAATACGTACTAGAACTGAAAGGTTCCCGGAGAATGAGCCTATATCTTATAAAAAAAATATTATCAATCAAACTGCTGAAACACATTCTGACTCGGAATAAGACCCTTGAGTAACAACACACTTTTTCCAAAGCTTGTAAAGATCACTGAAACATTTCTGGAATCCATTTTTAGCCCTGCCCTTTAATTAACCTTCAATGCACTTTTAAGTTCATTTACAGATTGGTCTTCATTTAACATGCGGGGAACGACATGTTGACACACCCTACGCATGTTAAGATCCTTAGTCAGTATCCATTGGCATGTGGCTGAGGATATCCCAACTGACTCTGCTATTTTTTGAAGTCTGTTTTCACGTACCGCAGCAGAAACCTTTTCGTTGTTTCAAGTTGTGTAAGAAGTCTGTAGACATCCAGAGCATTTGCCGTTTTCGACAATTTCTCTGCCTTCTCAGAAATGTCAATGCCTCTCAAAAGCTCTCGTTCGCGACAGTGTATCACAGCCTTACACCTGCTGCAAAATTTCGTAAGTCTCCCCAGCACTTTTTCCAATGTATACAAAAATTAATATTAATTATCCGCTGAAAAAAACACAAATTCTTTCAATCGCCGACGATTAAGTATATCCGCCTACAAAATACGACGCCGAGTCAACCCACCGACCACGTGATTTGGAACAAACTTTTTTTAGAAAACGGAAAAAATGCAACAACACAGAAATGTTAATGTAGTCGCTATATTGCAAAAATTTTCCACGTTATAGTCTCAGTCCGGGAACGTTTGAATGATATGCCATTCGTAGGAATTTTTTGCAATATTGTCATAAAACTGCTGAAGTTCTTAGGGAAACGCCCAGTCTAAATAAACTAAATCAGTTTTTGCAGTGACTTTATACTTTACAATTTACCTCGCTTCTTTATATATAGTAAAATCGTATTAGTAGTGTATTATCTTTTGTTAAACTTCTTCAATTGATAGCTTCTTCAATAGCTTTTTTAAATCTCTAAGGATGTAAAAATTACACGAACCTCCATTTAACGAAAACATTAAAATACGAAAATAAGTTTGTTACGAGGGAAATTCCTTAAATAGGATTCATCTATTAATGTACTTCAGAAACCGCATAAAGAAAATTTTTAATTAATAAACACTATAAATTAAAAATTTGATTTCTTCATACTTGTTTGTTAAATGTCTACAGTAAAACCTATTTTTCTGCAGTCCATTTTATGCCATTTTATTTCTGTGCAATTTTTTCTTTGTGATCTTTTTTTTTATGCGGTATATGATTTTCAACAGCTTTGATGCCACTGTGATGTTATCTATTAATGTACCAATGGTGGGAGAATATTAGAGCTCCTCTGAAAAGTCAGGTTTTTTTCCTTTAATATTTTATAAATTGGAATAAATACCTATTTGGCGCTAGTCTGGCCTTGAACCCCCCCCCCCCGAGAGGAGAGGGTTGCGTGTGTGTACGTTACGACACTTCAATGTACATATATACACTTCAAGACGCTATGTTCATTTGTTATAAATAGTGTCTCGACAATGAACGCTTAATTGCTTTCTCAAAACGTGCTAAAAGCCAACGCTTGATTAAAGACGAAATGTTCAATGACAGTGACATTATTAATAATTTTATAGATTAGGATGTCGGACAAGAAGAACCGGATTCTTTGAGAACGGATAAAATATATGCAGGAATACAGCTTCCCAACAAATTGAAAAAAGCATTTTTCTTAAAATAGATTCCAATTCCGAAAGGAGTATGGAATTTAAGAAAAAGCTTCGATCATGCCTATCTGAATATCGTGGCATTTACAAGCAAATGACCAATTGATCTTCATCGCTTGATTCAAAAACTTATGTCTTATTTTATAATGCTAAAAAATAATCCAATTGAAATTGTATCTTCAAGTAACGAAAGTGATTTTGAACTTATTCATCACAGGAAAATGAACACTTTGGATTACGATTAGTAGTAATGAGTTGTGCATGTGCCTTTTTAAAACTTCTCCGTGCATATAATGAGAAGCTAAACGTTTTTAAAATGTTTTCTTGTGTAAGTTAATGGTTTATTTTGTTTTGGAAGTACTTTCTCATAATTTTTTTAATATTTTGCGTATTTTCTAAATGCGACTTTTTTATGTGTAGTCCCTTATCACCGCATACTAAACAAATTTATAGTATTTCGATGAAAGTTTCGAAGAATTTATGGAATTTTCTAATATTTTTTTGAATGTTTATTTTTATACGACCCCTATCTAACACACAAAAACAGGTTTTACTGTTTTAATATTATATATCTTGCCCATTGAAAAAAATGTGTCTTGAAAAAAAAAAGGAAATAAACAACATTATCGAGTACGCTGTATTTTCAACTTAAAAACAATTTCATATTAAAATTAATAAATTTTAAGCCTGCATTAAAATTTTAAATATACAATATTTTATAACCAGTAATTGCAAGCATACATTATCGCATGCGTCCTTAAACTTAATTTCTGATAAATTCTGTCATATTTTTTGAGTTCTTTATTTGAAAAAAATACTGCAAAATTATTTTTCTAGGAAGGTTAGGTACCTGGTAGAACCAGTTCAAGGCTATTGATATCCATAACAATGTGTTAAAAGAGACCATAATTTTGAAATATCCAGAATTTTTTTTAAATATTTTTTACCATATTTTATTTAAAATAGCATAGCTCAAAGTTAAGTTTTTTAAACAAAATTTTCTTTTTTTAAATGGCAGTGTATATATTTTGGAAAAAAAATATTATATGCTCTTTTAGTGATATCGTAAATTATTTTAAAAACATTTGCACTATATAAAACACATACAGAAGCATAAAAATTAAAATTATTTAGTCGCTTAAATCCAATTAACTTTTATTTAATAAACTATTGTATGAGCTATTTTTTCTGCTGTTGTTATATAATTCTACTATACATCAATTACAGTACTATCAAGCTGCACTAAAGTCGTAAGAGAACATCATTAGTCATAATTAACACAAACACTCCTTTGAAGGATCATTATGTTCCAGTTTTTAAAATATAAGGATAAAAGTATAATCTATAGAATTACGTAAATTACTTTTATAAGACTCACATTTTCTACTTGATAAAAACACCGTTTGGGAAGTCTTACAAAAGTTTAGTCTCTAATTCATTGAGTATACAGCTAAAAGTGTGGAATGCGTTATTTCATAAAATTACTGGGTACCTCATGAAATAAATGACTACGTCAGGTAGAGTATATTAAATTAATGGATATCATGCTTTAACCACACACACACATTTATTTCATAAGATAATGATTGCCTGTTCGCTTAAGTACTAAACAGAACATGTTTTTCGTCTTGGATTAAAATTTTCTACTATCTTTTTAAACAGCATAAATATTTTTGTCAGAACTAGTTATCTAATAGTTAATATAGTTCTGAACGGCAAAATTTTTAATACAACTATTGCTGTTCAAATTCTGTTATTTATTTTTTCGTGCTAACTTAACTAGCAAAAATACTCTTATATAATACGTTGTTTTATCTTGATTACCTATCATTTAATCTATCCTTTATATCTATTTCAATTGATTTATTTGCAAAACTCCCCATGAGGCTTACAGATGTAATGGTAACATCTTTTTTTTTTTACATAAATTAAACCAAAATTAAAAGTACATTTAAGGTATCCGACTGATTGCGAGAATTTTCTTTAAATAGAGATATGTGGATTTTTGTTGTTGTTTTTTTTTTATATTTTTAGTTCAATTTAAGAAAAATATGCTAAAATTAAGAAGAGAAAAAAATTATTCTGGCTGAAATGGGAAAAAAATGGGTGAAAATTGACAAAAAGAACATAAACGTGGTTCATTCTGCACCAAAGGTTTATGAACAAATTTTCAATTTTTTCAATCTAATGTGTTGCTATATTATTCACTTTTGAAATGACCTTCAGGATAAGAGATATTTTCTTTTTTACAAAAACTAGAGCACTTTATCTCGGTTACTATATGAAAATGCTTGAAAAGACAGTGATTATATTTACATAAGCGACTGTAAATTTTGTAATAAAACAGTGATTGATAAATCTGAAGGTTTAAACAATTCTACTCTTATACAGAACTTACAGAAAAAATTTCAGTTAATTATGTTAAAAACTTTTTTAGCAATCGCTGGACCCGTTTGATTATTTTCAAAAAATCACATTTCGAGTGAAACGTGTTTTAATGTATGAATTCTTGCTTGAAGTAATGACATGTGCTTTAACTAAAACACTTGTAGTTTTTGTTGTAGGGAACGAAAAATGATAACTTGGTATTTTTATAAAGCTAATAAGATAGTTTATAAAATAAAATCATAAAAAGTGTAAATATTTCGCAAAATTCATAATTTTAAGGTAGTCGGATACCTTAAGATACAAATATATAAAACGGAAGGGGGATAAAAAATATAAAGAAGAGGGGATGAACATATAAAACTTTTAAATCCATACAGTAAACCAAATTTCTTAAGAAAGTGAGTCTTTCAGTACAATTGACCAACAAAAACAAAACATTTGGCCAATAACTACCTTAACATTTCACCAACTTTTTGAAATATTCTATTTTGTAAAAATATAAGTTGCAATACAATAAGACATGTTCCTCAAGTTTAGAATTAAGACTACGAGAACAAATATGACTACCAATTAAATTAAGCTTAGACAAATAGCACGTAAACTTTCCATGTCCTGTAAGAATCTGGGAAATTAGTAAAAAAATGTCTTACATTTTATCCGTTGATAAATGGTCGGAAAAAACGTCTTAGTCCATAAAACTTTAGGTGAGGCCATCAA